>BGPR01032181.1:1091-17636 GCA_013235015.1 Araneus ventricosus | reverse complement strand
CTCGCGTACTCATTGATTATTCTTTTTATTTTCGTGTACACCTACTGTCATTTCCCCCCCCCCCCCGCAACCATCCGTCTATACAAAGAGTTAGACGGATGTTATGCTAACTCTTAGTATAGACGGATACTACGCTAGTTTTTATGAATAATGTTAAGGGTGTTGGAAAACAGAGAAAGAACAGAGTACGCATAAAGACGAGATATTCCATTTTTCTTCTAATAAGATGCATTTATTTGATTTGGGTTTATCATCTTGATAAACATTAAAAGAAAACTTCTAAATTATTATATACACAATGTTCTGCAGCAGCATGATGAGCACAAGTGATTACATGGTCGAATCGAATGCATATCCATTCCAAACCACACCGATCCGCAGGCCTTTTATATACGCCAACATCATACAGAAAATGATGTCATACAAATGTCCACCTTGCGGCACAGGAACACTCAGAGATTTTATTTCCCTTACGGCACGACCGATTATCTCCAACAAAGGGCCTAGGTGAGCTTCAGAGTCAAATTTCTGGAATTTATAACAGTTGCAAGACTTAGTTTTGATTTTACGTTTTATTCCAATTTCATAATAGCATTAGTTCAGCGTCAAAACAGATGAAATCAACATTGCAACAATTTCGAATTAACTTATAAGCAGGGAAAAATCACACTTCCTTTCGCTCTCTTTTTTACTTATTTTGAGGGTAGGTTTAGGACTTGCACAACTTTCCCTTCTATTTTTTACACGAACTTGGGGAAACAAAATTCTGTAACATTTTTAATCCCTTATGTCTTCTTGTGTCCGCTATTACCGGCTTTGAGTTCATGTACCCCAGGGGTACGCGTACAATAGGTTGAGAACCTCTGCTGTACACGGATATAGAAAGTTTGGTAAAGATTTATGGTTATGATGATAAAATCATATCTCAAATTTTATCGAACTAACATGTTGAGTTCATGAGTTATCGTGTTCACATAGACTTCGAAAGATAGACTTCCAGCTGATGAATTTCATCTGAAATTTATTAGAAATCTATTATTTCAGTTTCATGGCAACATGCCAAATTTCATGCTTTAGTCTTATTGCGTTTTTATTATTCCGTATACAAAGGGAAAGTATTGTAATCGTCAAAAAATTCTTTTAATACAGTAATATCACATAAACAATATTTTTATAAAAATGAGACACACACTATTTATATTATTCATATTTTTTTCTTTTCACTGTCATAATCAATTGAGAGGAAAGAGCATCTCTCCAAGAAATTTATGTAAAGGTTTGTCATATTTAAAAACAAATCATAAATTTATAAATTGCTTAACACTCACGAAGAGAAAAGATTTTTATAGATGACAACACCTATTACACTAATTTCATTTAAACCGCAAGTTTTCATATAGTGAGGGAACACTGCTTATTTCATTTCCTTATCTAAATCTTTTAAGGGTACCTGCAGCCCAGGAAAGAAACCCTCGCCAAAAATGTGACAGAACTGCTTCAACCCTGTTTAACCCCTTGGTTCTGTGCGGTCCCAAGAGACCACCATATTCCCACGAGACAGAGTGACCAGACCGCCCAGCGAGCTAGCCGAAAAGCGAATGTAGAAAGCAAGCCGGTGTCGTAAGAACGACTCCGGATTACATAACCAGAGGGGTTACAAGGACCGTGAGAGTGACCGTTGGAAAGCCACCCAGGTCGACAATCAAAGGGACTCACAGCGTTGCGGCTTTTGCCAATGATGAAGTGGGAAGAGGAGCGCATGTTTGTGGTTGATGGAATTTGTTCGTCACCCGAACAAAGCATGGACACTTAACTTTTCGGCCACGCCTCAGAAGGCAGGGTCAAAGGTGTTCTTAAGCTGAAATTTTTGGGGAAACGAGAGATTCGAGGGAGAGTCGATTGAGATTCGATTCGGAGTCGAGATTCGAGATTGAATTCTCGTGATCAAGAATTTTGAAGGCAGCTCTCAGAACCGCGAAAAGAGTTCGCAAGAACTCAAAAGCGGGGCTGCCCGTAGTGTCAATGTACTTGTTCGGGCCTAGTCCCGTGAAATCGATAAGCCAAACCTTGGCTGAATAAGCTCTTAGAGAGCTGGAAAGCAACTGAGGAATTCTTCGGAATTTGTCTCGAAAAGTGAACGTGCAATACTTCACTACCAATTATCTCCTCGGTAACCGATATAACTCTTTGGAAGTTATAACAAACTATAAGTTATAACAAACTATTCACTATTTCCGGCCATCGGACATTGAACTCGCCTTGAGTAGAACTTAATGAACTTTTCAGTTTCCTTACGAGTGGATTCACAGCTAATCTGCGAATGATTCGATTGAACTCTGATTTTGATTTGCGCTATCTCAGTCTGAGTTAGGCAGAATTTATGATTGGTATTAATTTGCATATATCTTGAAAATAACTTAATAATAAAGAAGCTTAATTAAAATTAATATCCTATTATTGCTGTGTCTTGTGATATCTAATCATAACTCAGTATTACTGGGCTAAGACCCTACAGTTCCCAGACGGCGCTACCTTCGCTCAAGCCATGAATCCAGATTTCCCCCCTTTCTGACCTTGACCGATTCGGCCTTATGTTCTAAACGCCAATGTGTTTTATAATATCTATCATTCAAACAAACTAGGACTAAAAGATTTCACTCTATTAGCCTGTGATGAAATTCTTGCAAAACATGTTGATAATTATGCAAAATTGGAAGATGAGTACAACACTAAAAACACACCTAACAAACTTCATGTACTTGTTGCTAATATCTTGGGCGGTTCAAGATTAAAGCGAAATAGATGTTGGGTGTGTTATAACATATATAAAAAAGACCAAACTGACTATTCGTTCATGTTTTGCATGTCAAAAATCGTTTTGTACCCGTGAACATTTTGAGCAATATCATGAAAATTTGTAGTTTAACAATTCTTATAACGCAGACTAGAAAATATAGGTATGTATTTCAACCCCGATGCAGTAAATTCCATTGTCTGCTGTCTCCTTCTTTGGTCACATGTGATTTTATACTATTGTATATCATGTATCCACTAGAGGATACATAGATTTTATCAATGTACTTAGCATGTATCCAATAGTGGATACATGGGAGTTTTGGCAGTGCACAGTTTAGAGCCTGGAACCTTTGGGTCCCGAGTAGAGCATCTTAACCATTAGACAAAGGGAATTCCCCCTGTCCGGAGGTGGATACTGACATATACTTCAGAATAGGATGGCGCAGGATACACTACATGAGCAACCCCCAGCTTGTTTGATATTATCTTAATATCAAGGAAGCGATAATTACACTTCCGTGTGCTGCGTGCATATGCGCAAATTGCTGCCCCGATTGTTTGTGCGCAGGCACGTGCAGGCTTTGTGCTATGAAATGCGTCATAGACTTTGTGCTGTGAAATGTGTCATAGACTTTGAACTGAGAGAGCTGCGTTGCTGCCATACGCAGTGATGTGGGGTGGGTAAATACCCAGTTGGTAGGTAAATATTTTTTGGGTATTTACCCAAGGCCTGGGTAAATACCCAAAAACTGGGTATTTTGCGGGGAAAAAACTTTTCGAATGCTGATTCACAATGAAACATACAAACTTCTATAAATACCCAACAACTTGACATTTTGTAAGAAAAAAAAAGTATTTGTGAATAAAGATTCAAAATTAAACTTAAAATTTATAAATACCCAAAACTGGGTATTTTACAAAAAAAGTATTTGAGAATGGTGATTCAAAAAGAAATATTAAATTTATAAATACCCATATACTGAATATTTTGCAAAAAAATGTATCTGTGAATGGTATTTCAAAACAAAACATATAAAATTTATAAATATTCTTAACTATATATCTTGCAAAAAAAATGCATTTTCGAATGGTGATTCAAAATGAAACATAAAAATTATAATTATCCCAAAACTGGATATTTTGCAAAAAAGGTATTTGCGAATGGTGATTCAAAATTAAACAGATAAAATTTCAAAAAATGGGTATTTTGCAGAAAAAGAAGTATTTGCGAAAGGTGATTCAAAATGAGATAAAAAAATAAGTAAGTACCCCAAAACTGGATATTTTTTTAAGTATTTGTGAATGGAGATTCAAAATCAAACATATAAAATTTATATGCATAATACATAATTTATAATTTTTTTTAAGTTTTAACTAAATTATAAAAAAAACCAATTTCTAACAGGATTCAGAATAAAGTATTCTAGAACTTAAACGGGATCGGGGGATAATTTAGTTTTTCCGGTTTGAAGCTATGGCACTTCCAATAGAGTAATAATTTTTAACACAGTTTATATTATACTAGTCGCCTTCGGCAATCATCTTTTCACCGGGAATATAATTTCAACTGACTCTCTTATGTATAATTTGATATTCATGGTTCCCTTAACAAAGTAATTTGGAACTTCAAATTGCGATAGAGATTTAACCCGTGTTCTTTGCGTAGCATTGCACTTGTTCTGTTCCTTGTCTATTTCAAACTCCCTATTTAGATGTTACTTGACTCAAGTAACATCTAATTGTATGCAATCGACACGAACTATAATTTAACAAACTTTATTTCAACGTCGAAATAGTAATTTACTCATATTGCCGTGCTGGAAGTCAAACATTTTTGTTTTGATTTAGTGACGGACTGACAGAAGCGGATATGTCTCACCCACTACTGCTCCTTCGAGCTCTTCATAAACTCTTGTTTCCTTTGGAACGCTTAAAACCTTTTATTTCTCTTTATAACTTTTAAATGTTCTTATAATTTTTTTTCTTTTTACGTTGTTATTATTTACTTAATGCTTCTACATTTTAATTTATTTTTATTAATTCTTCTTCCTTTTATTTTATTTAGTTATTTATTTATTTTATTTTTTTTTTCTATTTTTTCTATTAATTCTACTCAGCACAGAGTCATTAAGTTAGTGCTATGTGTTATGTCACTTTTCTTACAGCAACAGCTATGGAATGGAGATTATAGGTCTCTAACCCAGGCTCTCCGTCAGAAGTTATTATCGGTGTGTAGTCGTTTACTTTACGTGTATTAATATTACTACATATTTTACGTTAAAAGTGAAAAAATTGGAAAGTTACCTGCTTGAAGCTTTTAATGATAAGAAAGGGTAAAAGTATTAAATGTAAGTACTGTAATGTTGAGTATAAACATGCCAATCTAAGCAAAATGGAGAAACACGTAAAAAATATTTCAAAAGTTCTATTGGATTAAAAAAGGTTTTGAAAGGGTTAAAATAGATGATGAATTTTCTTTTAATCAAATTCCAACCATGATAACTACATCAAATTTAGAGTTTCAAGAACATTTAATTATTGTTGTTTATGATCCAGATGAATCCCATCTAACCAGGAAACTGTGTGAGTGTGTGTATCTAATATATCGTCAAATAATACAACAGTTTCAGCAACGAAAGAATTCAAATTTCTTACTGCTGAAATTTTGTTACAATGATCACTTAACTTTGTTGAAAGTAATATGAGTGAATATTACTTTCAGAATAATTCTCTTTTAAAAACTGTTAGAACTGAAACATCTGCTAACTTTTCATCAGCAATGTCTGGTACTTTGACTAATTAACCCAAAAAAAGCAATTATATCTTTCATTTTAGTTTCTATTATCAGCTGTTTATCATTTTAAACCAAACTCATTATTTCTTTTCTTCATTTAGTTAAAATAACTCTCATTTTTAAAATGCAACAAATACATTATTATTCCTTTACTCATTGTATTAAAAAAGGATTGACATTTAAGCCACGCATTTTATGCAAGATCTATGATATAGTATTGCGTTTTTGTTTTTTCTGATTCATTTTTTTAGCCTTTATATAATTTAAAATGTTCATAAACTATATTTCTTTTTCTTATCTTACGTAATGCTCAATGTATATTCTATACATATTTATATTATATGTAGAAATCATATTTCACAGCAGTGCCTGTATTTTATCTCAATAGAATTAATTGAAAAATGAATACCCAGGTAATACCCATTTTGGGTATTTACACTTAAAAATAAATACCTGGGTATTTTACATCACTGGCCATATGTAATTTTTTGTGCTGTGATGGTATGAGATCTGCAAATGATGCGTTGCTATTTGCTGATAACTTGAAGTGCCTGATAGGTGATATTGGTCAATGTGGACGGTGGGGTTTTTTGCTGTGTCTGGCCTGAAGAGGACTTGATTATTATTGTTGTGTGCTATGAGTTAGTGAATTTTGCCTGGATGAATGACGCCTGGTTGGACGCCGCTCCTTTGAACCATTCCTTTAAATGCTGGTGGGAGGGTTTCGTCATGTGCCAAGATAATGTGAGGATGCATTAAGTGGCGTAGTGGAGTGGGGTACCCTCTTTGCCACAAGCTACAATCTGAGGATGGTGAGAGACGGAATCTTTTCAAGTAACTTTGAAATGGACCATGACTTGTGAAGAATAGTGTTTCCACTATGCCCCAGTTACCGGGAAGAGCGAGACTCTCGGCAAGATTTGATGCACTAACCTACCTGTGGTCCCCCCATTCCAACACTCTTGCCAGTTCTGCAGAATAATTGCCTTTAATTTGTTTTTCAGGAAGCATTTGGAAAACTTGATATTAAGCGGTATCATGTTAGAGGCTGCTACTTCATTGGCCTTTTGGTCCACTGTTTCGTTCCCCGCATGGCCCACATGTGCTTTGATCTATCGCATTTCAATGTGAGTATTATTCACAAGAGTTTCGAAAATCTGTCTTGTCATTGGGCTATGTGTTTTAGGATTGACTGATGATTGCAAACTTGTTTCTCAGTCGGTAAAGGTTTCGATTTTATGATTCGATGGAGGGTGTGATGCATAGTTAACTGCCTCTTTAAGAGCAAGTAGTTCTGCTTGGAAGGCGGTGTTATCATTTCCAAGTTTTACTGATCAGTTGTGGATGAGCTCATCACCATCCCAGACACAGAAGGCTGCACCAACTCCATGAGAGGTTTTGCACCTGCTGGTATAAATCCTTAATTGGTTGATGTTATTGCCGCCGTCTTCTAGTAAGAGTTGTCCGAGACAAAGGCATCTTCGTGGGTGACTTCACCAGCCGACTTTTCTTTGTTCCAAATCTTCTGGTTGTATTATAATGTCATTTGTTTATTTTCTCAACCTGTACAGAATTGTCATTCTGGCGTCTGCTTGCAGTTTGAGATGTAGAGGGGGATGCCTAAAATGGTCTGGAGGGTTGCAGTTGGAGCAGTACGATACATCCCGGATATTGCCAGAAGAAATGTTCGTTGGATTTTTGCAAGCTTCCTGGCCAGCCGAGAATTAGGGTTAAGACACCATACTGCTGCTGCCTGTGCCATCATTCTTTCAAAAACTGTCTTGTGAAGGATTAACCGATGCTTATAGTTGATGTCCCAGGATCGACCAGCTCTTTTCAAGAAGTTTTGGTGGAGGATTTGGGCTTTTGTCGCTTGGTTTTCTAGATGGGTATTCCAATTCATTTTATCCTCCAGATAGGCACCAAGGTATTTTATTACATGGGTTTGCTTTATTATTTCTTTCTTCCAGTAGAGTCTGGGACCATCATGGAGTCTGCCGAAGAGAATGTAATTATATTTGCTTGCGGAAATAGTGTTGTTGTTTGCGTCAGCCCAATTTATGAATATATTTATTGCCTCTGTCGATAGGATCTTGATATCTTCTTTTGTGTTTGCCTTTGTGATTATGACAAAGTCATCTGCAAAGTCTTGGATCGATGCTTGATTTGACCAATTTTGTGCGAGAAGATCGTTTGCAAATATATTCCATAGAGTAGGGCCGCTACAGGAGCCCTGTGGTAGCCCTTTTTCTTCCTGCGCATTTATGAATACTTTGCAGTTTTAAGGGAGGCTTTTGGAAATAATCCTTATGTTTATAGTAGTTTTTCAAGGTTTTCAATACTAGTCCTATGTTGGATGTTACTGTTCACAGGCAGAACGCCGCCCCAAGCCCCCGTGCCTGATGCCATTACAGCAACCGAGCCGGTTGGATGGACATGGGAGAAGGACATGGGAGCTTTTCACAGACAGAACCTGCCGCATGCCCCCCGTGCCTGATGCCATTACAGCAACCGAGCAGGTTGGATGGACATGTGTTGTTCACAGATACACAGAACGCCCCATTCCCTTGATGCTATAACGGCAACCGAACCGGTTGGATGAATACGCGAGCTATTATTCACAGGCAGAACGCCGCCTGAAAGCCCCCGTGCCTACGATCACAGCAACCGAGAGCTCGTTAGATGGAAATGGGAGCTGTTCACAGACAGAACGCCGCCCCATGCCCCGCGTGCCTGATGCCATTACGGCAACCGAGCCGGTTAGGATGGAAATGGGATCTGTCTTCACAGACAGAACGCCCCATGCCCCCGTGCCTGATGCCATAACGGCCCAACAACAACAACAACAACAACAACAACAACAACAACAACAACAAACGTCGGTTTGCCAGATTGTCAAGAACGCCCCTGCCCGTTAACAGAGCCGGATCTTATCAATGGTTTCTCGCCACGTTAACCGCCCCTCGTGCCCGATGTCATGTTTACGGCTGGACATGCATGTCTACGTCCCAGCTAAATTCGTCACGCACAAGAACGCCGCCCCATGTCCCCGTGCCTGATGCCAAAACAACACCCATACCGGAACTCTCAGAGAGACACAATTCCAAAATGTGTTTTTCGAATTCAAGGTGGCTTAAAACTTGGAAATTCCTTAAATACTCGATCTCATTTTTCGACGATTCGAATACTTCGTTTAGAAAATGTGAAAATTAATAAGATAATATTCGAGAGTTTTGGAGGAAGAAAACAATGCTACACTTCCTTTCCTCACCAAAGATAATTAATAAATAACGTGAACGTTTGAAGTGACTTTTTCAATAGTTCGAGATAAATCGAGTCATTGCATTCGAAGTGTTCTGTGGAGCGAACGCCAAAATGGAGGGAATTCTTTTATGAACAGAGTAAAGACCTGAGTCACTTGCTGATTTATGTTATGTTTTTTCTTCTTAACTAAATTTTTAAGTTATGTTATGGTTAATGCTTTAAGTTCAAAATATAAATCAGTAAATTGGTCAAAAGTATCACTGTGCAGAAATGTTTCCTTGCTCTCAATATCTAAATCAGTAATTTCCTTGAAACCTTGAAAATGAGACACAAGCTGCTAGTTTTAGCTGTTAATTTACTTTTACTCCACGTCAAAATGAAGGGGAAAAAACCCTATAAATCTGCATATAATAACTACCTGAGGACCCGTTGTAACTCTGAATCCATACTTTTTCATATGCCTGCCTCTGTTTTTTTTTCTACAAATATTGTCTTTAACTTTTTCCCAACAAACGTAAATCACCTTTGAATCCTTCCTTGTAGAATTAAAACTGTCAAATCTATCCTTTTTACATTATGGTACCTTATAACAGTATAGTTTGAACGAAAACGCGACAAGTTTGGTAAAAGAACATTTATTTTAGACTTATAAACAATAAACCGTGTAATAACTAATGAAACTTTACAATGAACATTTATACTATACAGAATAATCCGGCTTTGCTGATTAAAAATTTAAGTTTAAAAAATCTTTAAATTCGAACAAATAACTAAAATACAAACAAATTAATAAAAATATACGTTACAAAATAAAACACCATAAGACAAAAAAGATAGAGAAAATGCAAGAAAAATATTTTTTTAAGATATTTATAAATTAAGACACAGAAGCATAATATTCGTCACGCGCTTCTAGAATCGTTTGCAAAAGAACGCCAGAAACGCTGGATTTCTTTTATGAACAAAATAAAAATCTGAATAATTTCCTGATTTAAATTCCGCTATTTTATTCTTCTTAACTGAAATTTTTTTCCCTCTTTTATTGGAAATATAAATCTGTAAAAAAAACTCTGTGCAAAAAAGTTTCATAGTTGACAAGATCTTATGCATTTATTTCCCATAAACCTTATAAATGAGACACATGCTGTTTATTATATTTGTCTGTTTACTTATATTCTCTGTCCTAATAAATTCATAGAAAAGAAACCCTTTCCAAAAATGTGCTAAAAATATTTTTTACTTTGAAAACAAGATATAAATCCGAAATTTGGTAAAAATTGATTAAAAGCAAAAATGTTTCATAGCTGACAGCATTTATTACAGTCATTTCGCTCAAACCATACTTTTATAAAATAGAAACGCACACTGTTTAACTTAGTTGTTTGTCTACCTTTTTAAAAGCGCCTGCTATCCAGGAAAGCAACTTCTTAGCTGACAGCATTTATTACATTAATATCACTTAAAACATATTTTTTAAATTGAGAGACACACTGTATAATTTAGTTGTTTGTGCATCCCCTTTTTAAAAAGCCGATTGCTCGGAGAAGGAACTCTCCCCCAAATTTTACCAGAACCTGTTTAACCCTGTTTACGTTCTAAATGTTAGTATAGCAACGGCCACTTCAAAACACCAAAAATAAGAAGTTAACTACTTAATTCTTTCAGGAAAGTTATTAACTCCTCCTTTCAAATTCTCAGTTGCCCCACTACTGCGTATCTTTCTTCTGTCCCAACCCTGCAATTTTACGCCCCAGAAGACTAATACGCCAAGAGCCCCGGTGTTCTTCGTACGCCCTATCTCGAAGAACTTCATTTGACCGATTCATAATAAAATTCTCCACTGCCAGCAGCAGACGGGGAAAAAAATTACCGGGCCGTGTTTTTTCCGGTTAACATCATAATTCCTCCCGGCGTAGGGGGTGGTCGGCAGGTGTGCGAAGAAGAGGAAGAATCTGCTAACGCGGCAAAAATTACAGAACGCCAAACATCTCGAATCAGGCGTTAAATTACAAGATTATGATTTTACCATTTGCCCACTCTTCGAGAGGTATTTTTTCTGTCTCCATGTTTCTCCCGGGACGCTTTTTTTTTGTCGTTTTCTCCTGCTGGAAGGCAAAGTAAGCTTCCATGATCTCACCGTTAAAAAAGTAATTCTAGTTTTTTTCATGGGAAGAAACAGCGTGTTACTCTTTCTTTTCCCCCGAAGCGAATTAATAAAAGACGTGAGACAGAATTCGTATGAAGTGACCTTGTCTGGAAATCGAGATAAATGGAAAGTACTCATTGGAGCGAACGCAGGAATGAGTGGTCTCTTTTCTGGAGTAATTATTGTGTAAAATTTATTAACATAGAAAATGTTTCATAAATGTTTCAGTCAGTGGAATGTTTCACCTTTCGGAATCAATCGCATGATATACGTTATCACATAAAATAACATCATAGCATACCACCGAACTCGGAACCTAAACGGCTCCCTGTCGGTGAGATGAATATGTGTGAAACTTTATTGAAAAATTTTAAAAATTACATCATGAGATATAAAACACATAAAAGGGAACATAATTATACACGAACGAAGAAGAATATAATGGAAAGTACATAAAGGGTTACAATCCGAGCATAATATAAAATATATATATAAGATCAGACTTTACTAAAGGTGAAGTGTAGTCCATTTTGGTCATGGAAGAGACAATATTTGGCTTAATCTCCTTTTATTCAGGCATTGAGGATATTAGGTTATTTCTTCATAGGTTAATGGATTCAGTTTTTACGTAGCTCCATGACCAGTATTCAAAAGGTTACGCCTGAGCGGCGCGTTGTTGTTGTACGCTTACATGCTGACGTGAAAAAGGGCAGATAGAAATGCGCCCAGAAGTACCCAGAAAAGGGAATTTCCCCGGAAAAGGCACGTGACTCGAGAAGAAAGTTGTAGTGCGCTTATTACGATAGAAGTAGAAGTAATTAAAATGAGGTGTCGTTAAAAGTGATTTAAGAATTAAAGAAGTTAAAAAATTAAAATATCGCATATATACGGAATAAAAGCGGGCCCTGGTGCAAAGTTGACTTGCAGAGTCTTGAAACAAATTTCGATCAGCAAAATAAATTATTTTCTTTTGTTATTTATTACATTGCACAATTTGGTATAGTAAGAATTATGGGAGTACATGAAAATGATAAATAATTATTTTTATAAGACTAGTGTTTCAATCGCACAAAAAATAGGTTGATAATACAAATAAAAAAAGTAAATGCTTCGTAAACACATGTAGTATGGGAGCCTAGGTCCCGTGTGTATACGAAGTCAGAAGAAAAACACTTTTGCTATTTTAGGAATTTAATGATGACGACACAAACAGTTAAGACGGCACAAACATTTAAATAGAAAACAGATATAAGCGAAAGAACCACTGCCCTGTACATCAAGTCATGTCAAATCATCGTAGGCAGTTTTTGGCGTTGCGTTCCGTCACTCACCATCGCACAACAATGCCTGTCGCTAACCAGAGCAAGATCATGTGATGTGACGTCAGCATGTAACATGTTTTATAGCAATTTTCGTTGATAATATATTCATAATTAAGTTTTTCAGTCGATTCGGATTCGACGGATATAATTGCTCAGGAGGTAAATCGTTCTTGACTTATATCAGATCTCATGTAATTTTTTTATTATTTTCAATCTTGAGAAAATTGTTCCTTCAGATACTACCGTAATTGGTAAAGACAAGATAATTTTCAGAACGCTAACAAAATTTGGATACGATTTAAATTAATTATTTTAAATAAATATTACAACATTGTGATCCTGGAAGGCAAAACTTGACGATAAATTTTGATTTCCTTAAATAAGTCAAAGCAATAAGTGCTCATTTTGCAAAATCAGTTAGCGGCCAGGTGCCTTGTGCGTTCGCAACTCCTTCGACCCGGCCATGACCTGGTGCAGTTTAAATCCGACATCAGTTAAACCACAGAGAAGGAGAATCAAAAGTCTCACTCCGGAATTTGATCAGCGCCCCCACTCGCCAACAAAGAGAACTAGCCACTTCGATACCTGCGCCATTTCAAACGGAACACCAATATCGCCGCCATGTTTGTTGTGTTCGATGTCGATCTTCATAAGAACAGGTAAGTTTAATACGTGTTTCCTAACTTACATCAAAGTAGATTTAAGTTAATCAAAAATTTGTAACATTAGTTTCACTTTTATAAATAAAATAACGAAGTTTAGTTTATTTCACGCTGACGTATTCTTGTTAATTCCTTTGTTGGTCACAGATGGCGTACTGTCTATGTGAAGCGCAATGTTAAAAAAGTTGCCATTAGGGTCTATGGTAGTGAGACCTCTGAATCTTCTTCTCTGTGGTCTGTGTCAGCTGACCGCTGTACAAAATGACGAGGTTCGTCTCTAAATAGCCTTCGAGTTTCTCCAAAACGGGACCTTAATACAGTGTGTCCATAAATTATCTTTACAACTTTAGACTTTAATAACTTCAAAACTGTACTAGATAATAACAAACGGTTTTCAACACGTGACAAGATAACTCATAAAGTTTTTTTGTTTTCCAAGTCTCACAGATTTGACGAAAAATGTGGACGTCACAGGAGGAAGTCCAGTGTAGACAAAGTCCAATACCCAAGTGTAATGTTGGCGTGTGAAACAGAGGAGCGACCCGCAACTGTTTATGGAAAACACTGCTTGTTTCCTTAAATGACGTATACCAAGAATAGTTGGTCAGAGAGAAGAAGAATCAGAGGTCTCACTGCCATAGACCCTAATGGAAACTTTTTTAACATTGCACTTCACATAGACAATACGCCATCTGTGGCCAACAAAGGAATTAACCAGAATACGCCAGCGTGAAAAAAACTAAACTTCGTTATTTTATTTATAAAAGTGAAACTAAATGTTACAAATTTTTGGTTAACTTAAATCTACTTTGATGTAAGTTAGGTAACAAATTAATAGGATTAAAAATATTTGTAATAACCAATATACTTTTGTTAAGGCTTTAGATAATTTAAAAAATATATTAAAAGATAACGTATATCCTGGTTATTTCCCAAAAGTTAATAAATTTAAAAAAAATTGTCTTAAGAATTTCTGCTCTTCTGGAGAATAGTTCGAATTCTTCTACATAGATGGAACTAGGAGATCTCTTCTTGGTGTTATTTGGCTTTCCTTGTTTAGATCGTCTGTGTTTTGAAAGAGGATGACTTTTTGCATTTTGGTTTCTGTCTCATTATTGTTTCTGTTCTAAAGGTATCTGTTATGTTTTTTTTTCTTTTTTCCTTTTATCCTATTTTCAGATGTTGGACAAAATTCAGGCCACATAAAGGAATAATTTTTGACTAATGGTCATTCCTTTATTCAGAAAATTTTTGTCCTGTTTTAGAGCTACAATGGCGTGTGGCCTCTGAGGAAGAATCGCCGTTTTGGTTCTTTTCCAATTTTCTTCCATTTTGCTTTCATTCTAATTGTATTTTTCATTCTAATTTGCTTTTTTGTGTTTTAATTATTTGATATTTTCTGTTTGTTAATAAGTTTATTTCTGTTTATAAAATTCTTGGAATATGCTGATGATGAAATCACTTAATGCTGCTGTGTTAGCGCGCCTAAAAGGTGTATTGTTGTCATTTTTATTAAGGTTTCATTAATATTTATTTTTTTTAATTTTTAACTTAATTTGTGAAGTTCTAATTTTGTTTTCTTGTATTCTATCAGAAACAGCTGCATATGAGTCTTTCTGTATAATGCAAAAGAATTTTAATTAATTTTTAATTCATTTTCTATTAATATTTAATTTAATTTTCGTTAAATTTTATCAATTATAAATGTATTAAACTTACCTGTTCTTATGAAGATCGACATCGAACACAACAAACATGGCGGCGACCTTGGTTCCGCCATGTTTGTTGTGTTCGATGCGGCGCGGGTATCGAAGTGGCTAGTTCTCCTTGTTGGCGAGTGGGGGCGCTGATCAATTTGCGGAGTGAGACCTCTGATTCTCCTTCTCTGTTTAGTTGGTCGGTATTTTGGTTCCCTTCCATACTCTGTCGGAAAGTTTCGTTGCACTTGGGTGTTGGACTTTGTCTCTATGAACCAGTCTACACACTGAAATTTCTCCTGTGGCGTCCATGTTTTTCGTCAAATCTGCGTCACCTGGTCGATAACCGTTTGTTACTACAGTCGACGCTCGTTATAGCGACCCTCTGCGTCCCACATCAAAAGATCTTTATAACGAGTGGTCGTTATAGTGGATTTTATTGAAAAATGTACACATGCACGCTCAACGGTTCCGTAAAAATAGGCTATTTTTGAGGAGATTCCAACTAAATACTCAAATTATTTTTTATCATTGGTGTTAAAAATAAAATTTTATCAATTAAAAATATATTTCTAAAATAGATTTTAAACTAGAAAATAAAGGAATTTTGGAAAAATACCGGGAAGAGTGTCCGCTGAATTCGGACGCTGTATTGGGATTAGATGACACTGGACGGTCGTTATACCGGAAGTAAAATAACATAGAGTGCATAGGGGAACACAGTTGGGGATTTTATCACTGGTCGTTATAATGGAACGGTCTTTATAATGTGTGGTCGTTATAACAAGCGTCGACTGTATCTAGTATAGTTTTGAAGTTATTGAAGTCTAAAGTTGTAAAGATAAATTTATGGACACCCTATATAGCTAAACTCGTGTCTTGCCTTAAGTGACCGTCTATTTTTTCCCTCAAAAACGGACATTTTTAAATTTTTGTTTAATATTATATAAATTCAAGAAAACACATATTTCTTCAGTTTTAATTTATTAACTAATCATGAATAAACATGTGAAAATAAATAATTCATGTGACCTTGCATTTTTCTGAAGAACACATTTTTCTTCAGTATATTTGGTGCAGATTTGAAAAAAAGAATGAAATTCTTGGTAAGATTTCTCGAAATTAGCTTTGGTAATTAACGTTACTTTATAAATTGCGTCTTGCAAATGTGTTTTCTAGCTCGCCCAGAAGCTCGAGTCTTGCCTAAAGTGACCATTTATTTTTTCTCTCAAAACGGGGCATTTTTTAATTTTTGTTTAATATTACGTAAATTCAAGAAAACACATATTTCTTCAGTTTTAATTTACTAATTAATCAGGAATAAACATGTGAAAATAAATAATTCATGTGACCTTGCATTTTTCTGAAGAACACATTTCTCTTCGGTATATTTGGTGTAGATTTAAAAAAAGAATGAAATTCTTGGCAAGATTTCTTAAAATTAGCTTTAGTAATTAACGTTACTTTATAAATTGAGACTTGCAACTGTGTTTTTAGCTCCCCCATAAGTTATTCATAAAATAAGATACATTTCTATGGGTGCATTAGAGACGGGAAGACATAAAATATATTCAATAGTTATACGAAAGTTCGCATGATTTAAATTATTGGCGTAAAAGTGTTTGAACAGTTCCACCCAACGACTTTAGGTTTAAATATTCCCAATGTTTCATTCTGTCACTTCATGCGGTGTAATGTAGTTAGAACTAAGTGCGAGATAGCAGGTATCTGACCAACTTACATATGTGTAACAAGGATATCACATGCTTTGTTATCGCCGGCTACTAGACATTACCGTCGGATTTTTTTTATTTTTTGCCTCTTTTTGTTTGAAATTGTCATCGTGGGTTGCTCTCTTTCTGAA
>BGPR01032180.1:0-17636 GCA_013235015.1 Araneus ventricosus | reverse complement strand
ACAGAAGAGCTGCAGAAACAGAAGAGCTGAGGAATAGCAGATTATCAGTTATGGCAGAACATGCAAGAGAACACCGTCGGATACAAAATTTCTTTGCATCAAGAACTACCCTTTACCCTGTTGTTGAAGAACATAACTGTGGAGAAATGGACAATATCTGTCTGAAATGCGGGGGTTTGTATTTTGCGGCTGAAAACAATGCCAGAGGAGATTACACCCATTGCTGTCATAACGGAAAGATAGTTGAACAGGCTTCAGTTTATCCAATGGAAATGAAAGTATTGATGGATGGTAGTGACGAATTATCAGTGCATTTCAAAAATAAAATAAGATCGTACAACAGTGCTTTGTCGTTTGCATCAATGGGTGCACAGGTAGTACCGCCTACAGGCAGAGGAGCATATTGCTTCAGAATTCATGGTCAAACTTATCATAGGACTTCTCATCTACACCCACCTGAAGCTGGAGAAGAAAACTTTGCCCAATTATTTGTTTTGGACTCTGACCTTGCTACTCGTCGAAGAATGGAGCGTGGAGAAAATTCAGAATGTAATCCGGAACTGATGCGAAAAATTGATGAGATCATTAGAAGAGTCAACCCTTTTGCAGATGCTTATAAGATGATGTGGGAATTGGAACAACAGGTTCTTCGAGAAGAAGGACGCGAGGCGTCTGAAAATGTAACAATGTTCATTAGTGATGATAGACTTGATTCCAGCCAGCACAGAGGGAGATATAATGCTTCAAAAAGAAACGAGATTGCAATGGTGTTTAAAAGTTCTGATGGTGTTCCACCGAATAATCGTGATATCTGCATTTATCCAAAACAACGTGAACTGTGTAGGATTAGTACCATCAATCCCAACTGTGACCCGATGACTTATGTTTTATTTTTCCCATGTGGTGAAAGAGGCTTTCGCATTAATCAATCTTATTCTGAATTACAGTTTTATGTACACCGTTTGTCCGTGAGGAGAGATATTTTTAATCCTATTTTGTATGGGGGGAAGCTTATGCAGCAGTATGTTGTTGATTCCTATGTTAAGGTTGAAGGTAACCGTTTGAATTTCATTCGACATAATCAGAGGATGCTACGAGTGGAATCGTATTTGGGACTTGCCGACCACATAAATGCTCTGGCTACTGAAGCTGGCATTAGACCAGGTGTTACAGTCATTCTGCCATCGAGTTTCATTGGGAGTCCAAGAGCGATGCAACAGAACTTTCAGGATGCTATGTCCATAGTGATAGACTTTGGAAAGCCCGACTTGCTTTTTGACTTTTACTTGCAATCCTAAGTGGAAAGAGATCAAAGACAACCTTTTTCTTGGACAGAAGCCGCATGATCGTCCCGACTTGGTTGCTAGAGTTTTTGACATCAAGAAGAAAGCACTGCTACAAGATTTGAAAAAAATGGTATTTTGGGTCGCATAGTGGCAGACATTCATGTCATAGAGTTCCAGAAGAGAGGATTGCCACACATGCATCTATTGCTGGTATTAGAAGAAGAGGATAAAATAAGGGACCCGGAGAGTATCGATCGGATAGTATCAGCAGAACTGCCCAATGAGACACTCGATTCTCGATTACACGAAATTGTTAAGGCTACAATGATTCATGGACCTTGCGGTGTGCTCAATCCCAATTCTCCATGTATGGCTGATGGTGTTTGCACAAAGGGATACCCCAAGCCATTTAGAGAAGCTACAGCTGAGAACATTGATGGTTATCCTATGTATAGGCGTCGTGACAATACAAACCATGTAATAATAAATGGCAATGTTGTAGATAATAGGTGTATCGTGCCATACAATCTATACCTTACAAAGAAATACAATGCCCATATAAATGTTGAAATTTGCAGCTCTATCAAGTCTATAAAGTATATTTTCAAGTATGTTTACAAAGGTCATGATTGTGCGAAGGTTGTCTTCGAGAACAATGGTCAGGGTTCGATTACATGGGATGAGATAAAGACCTTCCTGGATGCGAGATATGTATCTGCTCCCGAGGCAATGTGGAGACTTTTAGAAAAAAAATGCACGAAAAATCTCATTCTATCATTCGTTTACCAGTGCATCTGCCAGACATGCAGCCTGTGTATTTTTATGATGATGAAGAACGTCGAGCCTTAGAAAGAGCTGCTCAAAGAAACACCATGCTGACAGCTTGGTTCGAATTAAATAGAACAGATCCTGAAGCCAACAGATATTTGTATGCTGACATTCCTAAGCATTTCGATTGGAAGAACAATAAATGGGAGAGACGTGTACGATTGGGTGACAGAATTGTGTCTAGGTTATATTCCGTAAGTCCAAAAGACACGGAGCGGTTTCATCTCCGGATGCTTCTGTTTCACGTTCCAGGAGCTAAATCATTTGAGGAGTTTCGGACCTATGACAGCGTTACGATGGAATCTTTTAAAGAAGCATGTCGTGCTAGGAATTTTTGGAAGATGATGGTGAGTGGCGAGACTGTTTGAGGGAGGCGAGTAACTTTCAGATGCCTGCAAAGTTAAGGCAATTGTTTTCTTTTATTTGTGTCTTTTGCAACCCAACATCACCTCTGGAACTTTGGGAAGAATTCAAGTCGTATTTGTGTGAAGATTTTGCAGTCCACACTTCAGTGCAGCAAAGTGTTAATCTTGCATTGCACAACATAGCTGATCACCTCCATGCTCACAACATGACCCTTACAACCATTGGATTGCCAGAACCTGCCACTTCACACACGTATGTTAACATAGATTTCTACGATTTAGAAACGGAGAAGCAAGAAGGAGAGAGACTAATGGCAATGTTGAATCCAGAGCAGCGTTCAATTTTCGATGCCGTTATGAATGCAATCCAAGATGTTGATGATTCTTCACCGAAAACGTTTTGTGTGAATGCTTTTGCAGGGTCAGGCAAAAGTTTTTTATTCAATGCCATCATTCGTTCAGTCAGAGGATTGGGTGAAATTGCTGTTCCTGTTGCATGGACTGGGATAGCAGCTATTATTTTGGAAGGTGGCAGAACAGCACATTCCAGATTCAAGTTACCGGTCCCCATTTTGGAGAATTCTTCGTGCAGCATTCGTCATAAAACTGAAGATGGAAGATTTCTGAAAGCCGCGAAAATCATTATTTGGGATGAGTGTACCATGACACCTCATCATGCTTTGAGTGCGGTTGACAGATTGTTCAGAGATTTAACAGGTTCAGACTTGCCATTTGGTGGCAAGGTTTTTGTTCTTGGTGGTGACTGGAGACAGATTTTGCCTGTTGCAGTGCATGCAAACAGAACAACTATTCTCGAGACCTGCTTGAAGAATTCACCTCTTTGGAGCATATTCAAGCAATTTGCACTCATTAGGAATATGAGAACAGAACCCGATGAAAAAGATTTTGCAAATTGGCTTCTGCATCTTGACAATGGGACTTTGACGAATAACTGCCGATTAGGAGAAGATGACGTGGAAATTCCTGAAGAATGTGTTGTGAGGGATTCTATTGTCGATGAAATTTTTGGATCTTCAATTACTGATATGGAAAATCTGTCAGAAAAAGCTATTTTGTGTCCCAAGAATGAAGATTCCTTGAAAATCAATGAACAGGTTTTGAAAAAACTTTCAGGTCAGAATAAGACATACTTCAGTGCAGACAGCATAATGTGTGAAGATCAAGAAGAACAAAACAATTTTCAATTGGATTTTATTAATGCACTAACTCCTACTGGAATGCCACCACATGTACTTAACCTCAAAGTAGGAGCTGTCATTATGCTGCTAAGGAATTTGAATCCATCGGCAGGACTGTGTAATGGGACACGTTTGATTATTCGAAAACTGATGCCTAATGTTATAGATGCTGAAATTTTGACTGGACATACAAAAGGCTCACGTGCTTTTATTCCAAGAATAACACTTTCTCCTTCTGACAGCAATCTACCTTTTCAGCTTCAAAGGCGGCAGTTTCCCATTCGACTTGGTTTTGCAATGACAATAAACAAATCTCAAGGACAGAGTCTTCGAAAAGTAGGGATATGTTTGCCTCAGCCAGTATTTTCACATGGAATGTTGTATGTCGCTTTTTCAAGAGCAACATCGAGGCATTGTGTGCGTGTTGTAGTAATGAACACAAAGAAACAGGGACAATTAAATCGCTCAAATAGGGTTTTTACTAAAAATGTTGTTTTCCGTGAGGTTTTACTTTAAGATTTCATGTATGCAGTGAGTGCATCTTGCTTCATGTTTTTACTGGCTGCATTTTGGCTGATGCATATATACTTCAATTCAGATAAATTTTAGTTACTTTTAATTAACATATAAGAAAAACAAACGAGCAACCTTAATAAAGTATTACTGTAAAAAGTAGAATACAATCCCTCCAATTAGACTTCATCAAAGGTCAATACATTCGTCATTCAGGTTCTTATTCATTCCTTCCATTTTGAATAATTTCTTCTAAATTCTATTTTATGTCTTTTAAATATTAAATCGTTGTAATTTTTTGTTGATGCAATCACTTGATGCTGTTGCGTTGAGCACGCAAAAAGGTGTGTTATCGTTTTTTGTTTAAATCTTCTGTTTCTTATTTATACTTCTTTTTACCTTTTAATTTATATTTCTATTATTTGTTTCTGTATTATATTAGAATTAGCTGCATATGCGCCATTCTATATAGTACAAAGTTTTAATTAATTTTTGACTAATTAATTTAATTTATAATTAATATCTTTGTTAAATTTTGATAATTATAACTTATAGTTTTGGCTTATATCGTTTACAGAGCTGTTTGGCTCTTTGCTTTTAAGTTTTTTTGATTGAATTGTTTCACTCTTTTTCCTCTTACTTTTTTGTTTGTATTTTTCTGGTAAATTGCTGCTTTTGTAATTTTATATATATTTTCGATTGTTTTACTTTTGATTAGGAATGGTGAGTCAAGGAGTCTGCTTATTTTCGGAGGAATTGGAGTCGGTTAAAAATATGTGTGTGTGTGTTTCTATTTCTTTGCAGGTTTTTTTTATGGGGCTGAAAAAAGGAAATAGGCCTCCAGGGGAACCCGCCTTATTCAGCCTTTTTTTTCCTTTTTAAAAAGGGGTTAACGAATCCAATACACTCTACCTCTGTGGTGGATTTGGAAATGAGTGTGTGTTTCTGCCTCGCATATTCAGTGTTTTTTTTTTCTTACAATGCTTTATTTCTTAACTTTACTGTTATATAAGGTCATGTGTTGGCATCTATTGAGCATAGGCAATTTTCTTTTTTCCTATTATTAATTTTTCACATCTGGTGTTCTTGCTTTTTAATAAATTTATTTAACAAAACCTGGGTTTGTATAAAAGGTTTTCTTTTTTTAAGTCAATTTCCATGTTTTGATTTATAAAAAAATAGGAAAAAGGCATTTTCTTTTACTTTCTTTTTTTGTGTCACTGTGTTTAACTTTGTAACGTTTGTTAGGGAAAGAAAGTGACAATATTTGTTTAAAAAATGGAGGTGGACATATGAAAAAAATATGGATTTCGAGGCCACATGTGACCTCGCTTCTCTCCACTAGGAAATATAATGTTATTCGAGATAGCCCGTGCAACGCCGGGCCACGCAGCTAGTCCAAATTAAAAGTGCAATTTCATTTTTTTTTAAATTTCTAATTAATTCTTCTGTTAAAATATTGAACATTTTGTTTAATTCTAAATTTGCGCTGTTTGGCACTTATAAATTCTTCTAAGATTAGAATATCGCATCTTAAAAAAATTGTAAACCAGCTAGCATATGAAAAGAAGATATTTTTAACGTCATAAAAATCCCAATCCCTTCTAGATTTCATGATACGAAATGCCAAAATTTTCTTAAACTAACTAGACTTCATAGAAAAAGAAGATATTTATAACAATATATTGCAAATTATACTATACTAAATACAGGAGAATTGGTTTGATAAAGTCACTTTCGACAACGAATCAATTCTCTGACTAACGGAATTCGTCACGTCCGTGCCATTGAAGGAAAAAAAACGCTGGTGCTTTTTCTTGGATGCTTTAACATTCGAGAAAAAATTCTAGATATCAAATTTCAAAAACTCTTATGAGTTGCGTCTGCCAGTTAGTGGGTGACTTTATTCAAATAAAAATACAAAAAATCTTTTAGTTACATGCATTTATTTTTACATAGGACGGCACAAAAAGCCAAACATACACTTAAATCTTGTCTAATCTATATCTGGAATACCGTAGAATTATTTGGGATCCTAATTACTAAAATTGAAATTCTGTAGGAAAAAGAAACTAACTTCATGCTTTATCTGTTTTAAAAGAAATATGGATTTTACTTCCAGGTTACATCTTCATCATATATACTCGATATCTCTGATATACCTACTTTGAAATCCAGACATGGTGTTTTTTCTGTTCTTTTCTTTTACAAAATTATTAATAATCTGATTGATTGCAGCGACTTCCATAGCTCTAAAAATTTTGATTTGTCTGTCAAATCTCTAAGAGTCAACATTTTATTTCAAAATGTTTTTCCGAAATTAAATCATGTGAGCAAATTCTCGTTTGACAAATTTTTTAAAAGGTTTTCTGAAGAACTTGATGTTTTACATACACTCTGTCCCAAAAGTTTATAGAATCTTGTATTTTTCCTATCTTTTTGTTGTATATGATGTATTTAATTGTAACTTACTGTATAGGTATGTTATGTCTATTATATTGAGAAAACAGCAGCTCTACACCGTATATTTAAAGCCAATTTTTAAATCGTAGAATAAACAGAAAGAACCTGTCCCAAAAGTTTGTAGACAAATGCAATTTTATGCAAATATGATATTGGTAATCATGACGTCGATTCGGAGCCTAATAAATATGTGGTAAGAAAAGGAAAGCGGCTGTTTGTTCTGCGTTTCAAGATACCTAAAACTTTGTAGCTCTCTAATGAAGAAGTGAGTAAAATTCTTCATTTGAAATTTCTCGGCAAGACTGTTAAGGAAATATCAAAACTTTTAAATCAGTCTAAAAGTATGGTTTATCGTGTATTAACTCGCAAGACGCCATATGAGCCAAAACCACGTTCTCCAAGACCACGTGCCACGGATATTCGCAGTGATAGACGGATACAAAGAATGGCTTTCAGTCAGAAAATGTCGGTTCACGAAATTACTAGGACTTCCTGGTTGCAAATCTCCAAGAACACTGTTCATAGACGAATTATAGAATCTGTTTATATGATCCACGCAAAAATGTCTCTCAGATTACCACTCTCAAATATTCACGTTAGTAAGAGATTACAATGAGCTCGTAATCATATGACATATGGCGATAAATGGATGGCTGTCCTTTTCCGTGATGAAAAAAAAAAATGGAACCTCGATGGACCTGACGAAAATATAAAATATTGGCATGATTTACGAAAAGAGCCCAGGAGCTTTTTCAGTCGGCAAAGTGGTGGTGGATCTGTGATGGTGTGGGTGGCTTTCGGTTTCAACGGTCAAGTGGGTTTGGCCTTTTTGGATGGCCGACAGAATTCTCCTAAATACATAGGAACACTAGAAAATCATCTTATGCCATTTGCAGAAAACATAAGGGGACAAAATTGGGAATATCAGCATGATAATTCTCCCACCCATACCTCCAGTGCAACGATAAAATATTTAAACTCAAAAAATGTTACTGTTCTTGAGTGGCCACCGATGATCTCTGATCTAAACCCAATTGAGAATGTGTGGGGCATTATGTCTCGGAAGGTAAATGAGAATGGAGGGCAATTTTATTCGGTGTATGCCTTGAAGACAGCCACTGAAAGTGCATGGTACAACTTGGAACCAGAGATATTACAAACCTTAATTATTTCGATGGAAAAACGTGTATACGATGTCTTACTGAAAAATGGAAAATACTTTAAACTATTAATAACATTGTATTGAGCACATTTTATTGAAAAGTCATATATTCCCTAAACTTTTGTGACACCTAATATTTCCATTTTGTTATATAATTGAAATGCAAATTGTTATTTTTTCTAAATATTTCGTTGAATACAAGTCGCATATGGTTTGAATAAACATATTTGTAATTGGCGTTTGTATGCCTTTCCGTTCTGCTGAAACATATATTTTACTAGAGGCTATAAAGTTTTGGGACAGAGTGTATGTCTCTTGGTATTTTTAAGATGAAGTGTTTGCATCTTTTATATTCATGATGCGTTTCCTTCAATATTTTTGCATTTCGACTGTATTAAATTTTAAAGTTTTTATACTTTATAATGTTTTCATATTCTACTGTGTTCAATTTTAGGACTCTATATCGTTTTTTCGTGTGCTTTTGTGTCATGCACTTTGTAATTGGAGTTTAAGCTGCAGTGTGCATTTTCTTTAAATAAATACAGGGTGGTCATAAAATATTGAACCCATTTCTAAAATTAATGAACAACCCTAATAATATTGCAACTACTGTTTTTTTTAAATGAGAGAGAAAATAAAACTTTTTTATCACATAGGTAAAGCTGCGTTTCGTTTTTCTAAATTTTTTAAAGCGAGAGAATTCCTTACGCAATGGTTACCGATCGGCAGAAGCAAATGATTTGAATTTTCCCTTTCCCATTTCAGGTTTTCTTAAATATCTCGAAAAATATTCAATTTTCACACTATATGTGAAATAACAAATAAAAGAGCATAAATTCCCTGCAAAGACATGCTTTTCTTCTAGCATTAATATTTTTGCAGATAATGGCTCTCTAAAATGAGAGATGGCCATTAATTTACGACAACATATGCCAACGTAACAGCGTGTTTCGTATATGAAAATTTTTTTAAATCTCTCTCATTTTATAAAAAGCCGTACATGATACATTATTAGGTTTTTAATTAATTTTGGAGATGGGTTCAATATTTTATGACCACCTTATACAATAAATAAAACTTCGCTTAATAAACCTTCAACTGTCAAGAAATGTTGAATACATATTTTCAGCTTGCAGACTGACTCACATACATCTCCGCCTACTGGCCAATTTCATTTCGCTTCCGTTTAGAGCACTGGATATACGAAAAGCCTTCGATAGTTTGAGAATAAGGTCTAATACATTAATCAATTGGCTATGAAATCCCTGTCCCTCTTATTTACCTCATAGTACCATATTTAAATGAAAGGAAATGTTAAGTAAAAGTTAAATATACTATGTTGGACATGCATTCCGTTTACTTTCAACTTTTGATAATACATCCATATGATATGACAATACTTATTTGTTTTCACCAGCTCAAATATAAATATCCAAGCTATAAATAAAAGAAATAGATGAAAGGAAACTTAAACTAATCAATGAAATTTAGAAAAATATAAGTAGAAAATAATTTAATGAAAGTAGTGGTAATTTGATACATGTCTGATAAGTTGTTCCGAAATATTTAAAGCACAAATGCCTCAACATTATTCGCAATCATTAGCACTTTTTATTAGCAATAATTTTGCATTTACGTCAATCCATTTATTCTAGCTAACAAATATCAAGAGTGTAGAGTTAGTTTAGTTTATATAACCTTATATAAATATATTTTAGTGTTCAGTTGGAATCATTTGACATACTCTTTTAATGAGTTGTAAGTACTACTATAATACATTAATATTTGACTTAAAGAGGAAGAAAAACTTTCCTAAACTGAAAAAAATCGTAATATTTATTAGTTATCGAAAAGGATTTGTTCTATGGGGTTAGTGCCTTGTAGTAGTTTATTAAAACGGTTTCAAGTTGCTGAAATCCAAATCTCAAAAAGACTTTTCTTTTAAAGCTTCCTCGATTTTACTGCTCATTCTATACAAACATATTAAACACTTTATATGGTGTTCCACCTAAACACTTCATCGCAGAAACCTTTTACAAAATTCTATTTTTATAGAATTTAAAATCAAAGAACATTAATCACATTTTCAATGTTCATAAACTACAATCTGAATTTAATATTATCTCTGCGGACGAGACATTTATTCATTTAGATTCAGTTTTTGATTATGAGACATACACTAGTGAATCCATGCTTGATGTGCATCTTTAAAAATTCCCAATTTATTGTTTCAGTTTGATCTCTCAATTCCATTTACCATAACGTGCAGTTGCAGCTGTTTTGCAGCAGAATGGGACGGAGAATGTGGTCATGATTAAAGTTTTCTTAGAAAGTTGGTTTTCGATTCAAACACTAAAAAAACTATAATTAAACAAAAATTTATATTAAATAAAGATATAAATCATAATCTTCTCAATCTAAAGTCATGTCAGTCGCACTTGTGTTGATATGATAGGTGGAAACGAAGGGATTGAGCTAACAGGTCATTTGAAAAAGACTTCTTCCGAATGTGGTCTGCCAGAATATTGCATTATGTCTATCCGATTCCATTAAAAATCAGCCGTGAATGGGGTCTGTTGTGTTTTAAATCATACGTAGTGATAGGATGTCATTCACGTCAATTGATCGCCTTTCAAACTTACGTGGTCCGTCTCAAAATAGCCCGGTGTTGCTTCAAAAGGGTGGTTAATATAACTACACTAGATCGAATGTGGTGAAGTAATGAAAATTTTGGCCCTTTATGTTTTTATCAAAATGATTTCGAAATGGCACATTTGTCTAAAACTTAAGGAATCGTGAATGCAATTTTCATGCATTGAGCGTTTGAGCAAGTTGATAAAAACTAACAAATAATAACTGAAAATTGCGTAATTATCCTTGATCTCTCCTTTCAAGTTTACGAACATTTAATTGAGCCTATAATCCGTTAATTATATTTGAATCGGTTTCCTGTGTAATGCCGTGTACACTGCTCACTTTCGTCCTTTTACTTACGATTTCCATTTTTCTTTGGCGACGGACGCTACTGGATCTGCATCAATATAAAATATTAAAAAATAAGAACCTTGGCTTTAAAGAGTTTGAAATGCATTTTTTGAGAGAACACTGTGATTTGGTAATGATGTATAATCTGATGAAGAAGAAGTCGGGCTTTTAAAATCTAATATCGGTAAGGCTATGTTTCAATGAGGCATGTATCCTTTACTATACTAACTTCCTCTATTTACCGCGGCAGTACTGTGCGTGCAATCCACTCAGGACGAGCCTGCCTAACGGTCTTAAACACTTAAGTGGCCCAGAGGGGAGAAAGAACCAGCCGTATTTATTAAAATATTTTTAAGTTGCATACTGCACCATAAACAAAGATGGGGTTTAATTGCATCGAGATATTCTAATTAACTAAAGTGGCTCAATCTGCAGTGGGAAACGAACTTCTCAGGATGGCAGAATTATTAATACAGGGGCAAAGTGCAATCTCCAAAACCATCCAATGGTGCAAAGACCACATTTTATCTCATTTTTAAAATGCCAAAAACACACAGAATGAAAAAAAATGACGGTGTGTTGCAGAAGGCTAGAGCAGTGGGACGACAGCTCAGGTGTCGTCCGTGCAATCTGACCATGGTTCAAAATTACGATGTTCGATCCAAAGTAGTCCTCGGGCTACGTCAAAACATGACTTTAATATAACTAAGCTTAACATTCTCAACATAAACATGCTTCTCAATATGTCTTCCATTGCTATAACGGCTCTGGGAATCCTGTTTTAAGATCGCACGAAAGACTCGGACCGAATTTCATTCGCTGTCTACCTTTGTTTCACATCCACATTTTCAGCTGGATTTCAACGTTCTGAACAAAGGAAAAACCACAGAGTCAAACATAAAGATTTATGATATGTATCAGATCGATTTGACCTGCGTTTGAACGATCCAGCAATTCCTTACTAACTGTGTCTTTATTTATGTTATCTTCAGCAATCAAGAAACAAAGTGCAAATTTTGGAGTTTTATTATATTAACGCCTCATTTTGAAGCAACACAGAGGTTATTATGAAGGGGTTCTCTTAATTTTTAGAGTGGTAAAATGACCAAGATGACACCTGAGCCAGCACTCCCTCTCCAATCTTAAGTGTCACACGAGCGGGAGGACGTTTGCCTCCATTCCGTTTAATATAACTTGCAACGAGTCGAGATGAGCTGCTGATATTAGGTGGAATCTCTGAAGATCTTACCACTAGGCCACTGCAGCCGCATGTGTGCTATGTATTTATTTATTTATACACAAGCCGCCTATTGCGACCATCTGGTCCGTCATTCTTAAAATAAAAGTAATACTATATTTAAGGGCTTAATAGCTGACCCAAACTAACTTCACATCTGTTAAGTATTGAAACTCAAAAAATTCGTATCATTTTCAGTGCAAAACAAAATGCACATTCTAGATGAATTACTACTCTCTTTGTATAAAAAAGTTTGTGCACGCATGCATAAAAAATTAAACACGTATAAAACATGAATACATCTGATTAATAATTGTCTTTGTGGAATAAAGCTTGCAAAGTAAACTTCAAAAATATACATTACCTTACAATGGCTACAGTACAACATTAAAATATTAGCTAAATCTACCTAACGGCAGTAAATCACTTGTACTGTGTAAGTAATGAAGCAAGTATGAACCCTAAACTTCAGGTTAACGTCTAATTATTCAATAATTCTCCTGTCTAAAATGAAAATCAATTATATTTTGAAATATATCCTATAATCTGAAATAAGCTAAAATTGTATGTATCTTAAGATTAATTAAGTAAATCATACATCATGACAACTATGTAAACATGCAACATATGATTGCATAATTATCAGTCTGAGTGGAAAACAAAATTTACATGCTACAATAATTACTCCTCTCTGTATATAAACATCTATAAATCTAATATATACACAGGATCTAGCATCAATGTACTACTAAACAAACATACACACACACTAAAAATATAGTATCTATGATGTACTATGAAACAAATTATCAATAATATGATTCTAGCAAAAAAGAATTAATTATTATTTAGCTAATTTACCATTCTTAACCTATCGTTTAGGCCTAAGCATCGCCGTTTGTTTTGTTTGTTAAGTTTGTTTTGATGCTCGTGCGAGAAGAGAATATGACGTTGATGAAAACCTCTTTGGCCCGTCCTATTACTCTCGAACCCATCAACTATAAGATTCTGTTGACCGAAAAATAAACCAGATGACCGGAATTCTTTAGAGCTGTCGTAAATCTGTCACGTATTAAAGGATTCCGAATGACAGATCGATCTAAAGCGCCAGATTTCAGCTCTGATTCTGGAAAGAGAGCGTGGGTTCGACACGCTTTTTGCTTCAATATACAGATTAATAAAAACGTTAATAATTTTTTTCAATAACTGCATGTGTCCTATATTTCTTTTATTGATTGTAATCATAAATCATAAATACATGAGTTTATGTATATGTTTACTTATTATCCTTATTATGAATAAATAATTATAAAATTTTTAATTGTGTTTGGGAAGAAAAGTGAGAGAAAGAGAGGAATGGGGGGAGAGTGATTCTACCTTTATACATTTAGTTATACAGGAAAGGGTAAGAAGTTTCGCTTCTGTCGTTTGTCCGCTCACAGACGCACACGCTATTTTATACAGGTTGCTTTTTAAACTGTCGCTACTCAGAGACATCTGTAGTTCGATCTATCAGCTGAAATGACACTATATTTGATATGGGGACACCGAGGACACGAGAAAAAAGTTCTGTTAAAAATAGTTTCAAAAATTACCGATAGGGAGAACTTTCGCTCTGCTATAGTCTACACCACTGGTTCCCAACCTTTTTGGTTTTGCGGACCACCTATTGTGTAAAAAATATTTTAAGGCCGTCTAACTAAATATTAAAGTAAATAAAATACAAACACATTGTAACGTCAGACTCAGAAATAGCAAATTTTATGTAAAACATAAATTGAATTGAGCAACATTTTAAATTTACCATACATATAATTGCAGAATGTTACGGGTTTCTTTGGTGAGTGAACTTCGAATATCTTCTTCTTTACAAGATTCTTTTGGCCCCATTATTAAAAAAAAAGACGGAAAGATGGAACAAAAAATTCATGCTCTCTCACACAATGCCGGGATTATAAAAATTCACTGTTTATAACAATGAAGCTTCATAGAATCACGTGCTGACATAGATGAATATTTATCGACACATTTTATTGAAGTCTACAATCCTTCGTCTGCTGCCTTCTGGGAATATTTCTTGGCTTATTCTGAACATAATGCATGTGCAATCAGTGGCCAGTCTGTACCTTGCCTGATAGGGCAAATGAACTCTTTACACATATTCAAATTGGGCGGAAAGAATATTCATGTGAAGGGAAACGAGATATAAAAGAGCATAGAAAGCTTTCGAAGTGCACATGGGAAAAAATTATTAGTGTACTTTGAGGTCAAAATCTGATAAAATCAATCGTAATTTCTTTCCCTTTATTTCTTCCTTTTCCTGCTCAGGTTACAGAGAATAATTTTTTAAAGATTAGAAATCTAATTACAGTAGAATTTAAAAAAAAGTTTTTTTTGAGCTTTGAATCAACTTTCCTACTGTCAGTGATGAATTTTAACACTCGTAGTTGGACTCAGATTTATCAGCAAAGCAGCGACTCTAAAATTTTTGCATATATAGAGCAGTCTTGTTTTGTATGCAGTTCATAAGTTAAAAACGTGTACAAAAATTTTAGTGCTCATTTGACCAATTCCCAATTGTAGTTTAAATGAACCAGGGAAGTGCTGGTACCTTAAGGTTTAGTTTATAATGTTTGATGGTTAAAGTCTGACACACGACCTGTAAATTTCGACATGCAACATACCTTATTAAAAAATTGTTTTAAACACTGTAGAGGGCACATTGTTAGACCTAGTGCTTCAAAATTTATCATGTAGTTACTTCTAGGAATTTAGGTGATTTCTACGAAAGGACTTTTAAAAATGTTAAAGATTTTTAAATAAAAATTATGAAAAATTTATTGACGTTCAAAACAATAGATTTATAAATGATCCCAGAATGCCTAGTGCACATATCATTTCATTATTTTTCACCGTTTTGGAGGAGTTCTTGGATAAAGAAATAAACTCAGACATGCATTTTCTTCATTATATTAGAAATAATTTGATATTCTTGATTTTACATACGAAGGAATTTATTAAATATTTTAAACAACTACGAATCATGAATAAATGAATCAAGATATTTCAAGTAATTGGTTTTGAGATAAATAATATACATACGTAGAAAAACAATAAAAATCTCGCGAACGAAATTGATCACAACTAGTTTTCTGTGAAGAGCGGAGCCCAGGTCCAAGAAGAAACACTCTCTACTCTTCTTCGTAGTCTTTAAAGTTCTAAGCAATCTTACATATTTTTCTCCGAATGTGAATTATTCACACAAGACTTTGTTTTTATCAATATTTACAAGAATACAATTAAATGTTTGCATTTTTAAATATGAAGTAAATTACTTTTAAATGTCATTTACCGTTATCGGTATGTTTGGAGACATTATGAATGGAATTCCATTTCGCTGTAATCGTTGAAAGAGGCTGCACATCACATGACACGAAACTTTTGAAAAGGCCATCATCTTGAAACGGGATGAAAAATAAAAATTCTTCAGCAATCGTCTTATTTAATGACTACACGGATCATTTATAGATAATTGGAAGAATAGGAAATGGCGTCTTTTTCCTGCGGCGTAACAGAAAAATTTTCAGAGGAACAGACTGAAATGCGGAACTTTCGTGTTAAAAGAGGACCATTCCCCGTTTTTCATTTAATTAAATGTTTATTTAATTTTCTCAATTGAAAATGTTTTTCTCTCCTTCTCTTTATTTATGAATATAGATCAACTACTTGATCAGTTTTTGATCAACCAGTTTTAAATCAAAAATTTTTAAAAATGCATCTATGAATTTAAATTAAATAATCTAATTAATATTCTAATAATCGATTAACAATCGAATCTAAATTCTTATTATCTTACCACATTGTGATTTAAGCATTCTTAAAAAAAGAAACGAAGCAATTAAGCTGTCCCAGAAATAATTCCGAAATTCTAATGTTAAAAATACCTCGAAATATCCTTTTGTTAACAGTCATTTACTTTATAATAATATGTCAAATCTCTTTCCTCTCCTCGGTAGCTTTATCAATTTTAAGGAACGATTGCAGCACAGGATTCAACAGCTTCACCCTCTCCTCTCGTCGTTATGTTTAGCAGACAATGGCATTTACTGAATGTCTTCCTTTTGTGGCAATAGATGACACCCCACACGCTCTGCAAGATAGAGCATTGAAATAGCGAGGATCTCTGGGATTTACTGTTTTAAGAACTTTGTGGAAAAGGAACAGCCATTAAGGAAGCTGTTTAATTCAAGGGCAAATACATCATTGCAGGCTTGGCCAAAATATTGCCATATTGGAGGTAGCCCATATGCTGAGCTTACACTCTATCAACCATCGAAGAACAAAATATGATTTTTCTGCATTTTAATATAGTTACCACTACTTATAATTTATATCTATTGTATATAAAGTTACATATTTTGCTGGTAAACTATTTGAAATACGAGGATACTTATCTTTTAAATACAAGCTTTCTATTAAGGAAAAGCTGGTAATGTATAAAACTCAAGATATTTTTCAATTTCATTTCTCTAAACCTCTATTATTAGCGAATGATTACTTTCACCGCAGAGTCATTGTACTCTTATCTTTTTATCGGTTTCTGGATTTTGAATTTTTATACTTTTTAAAAATAATTCAAACTACTTAAATTAAAGAAAAAAAATTGAATTTGTTAAATTCGCATGCAAAATTCTTATTAATGTTACTTATCCTCTATACGCATAGAGACAAATAGGTATATTTTCCTTATTTCTTGCTGTCAAAATTAGAGGTGGTTGAGCCTGACAGTCACAATGAATCGTAAAATCCTTAGAACTGTTTTTCTTTATGTAAGTATAATCGTATTTTTTTAAAGAGTTTATACAAATAAATCAGAAATCGAGGAAACGTCATTATAAAGGGAGTAATATATGTAAGCGATTATTTCACACGGCCTTGAGTTAAGAATTTTATGATCTATGAATATTAGCTGTTACATCTACGAAATTTTAATTATCCCTAAAAATTAATTACTTAATCTATGGAACACATTGCGCATATAAACAATAACTACTAATTCTACCAGTTTAATGGTTCAACCAAATGTTTTAATTTAAAAAAATAATAAAATATCGAGAATATCTAATGTTTTCTGCAACTTCTGCAATTACTTTTGTAGGCATTACGAATGGTATTCTGTTTGGCTGGAATCATTGGAAAAAGCTAAACATTATATGAAACGTAATAAAAAAACTTTACAAATTCGTCGATTTTAATTACTTCATGGAGCGCTTACATTAAATTTGAAAAAATCGAACAACGCATTTGTTCATCACTGCTCAACAAAGAAATTTAAAAACCAAAAGATGAAATGCTAAACGGTCGAGTTAAAACAGGACCTCACGTCGCTGGGTGAAATATTTAATTTCAGCAATTTTTTGGTTTCTTTCTTTTTTTGGTCGAAATTTCATTTTGTCCATCCGAAGGGTCAAAATTTTTGGTGTTTGGAGAAGAGTTAAAGCAATTTTTTTGCAAAGCATTTTTTTCGTGTGTGTATGTGTGCCTTTTTTGGAATTCTAACATAAATCTTTCTGTAGTCGGATTTTTCCTTACTTTTTT
>BGPR01032179.1:0-17636 GCA_013235015.1 Araneus ventricosus | reverse complement strand
ATAATTCCTTTTAATATTATGAAGTTCGTACGTGTATATCGTGATATAGTTAACATTTAACCAAGCCAAGTATCGTAAACAAACCAATCAAGTTTGGTAAGTTGCAAAACATTCCTGATTATCCAGGACAGTCCCAGTTTTGAACACTTTATCCCGAACGAAATTCCGGATTGAAATTAAGAAATTTTGTCACTTTACATTATCAGTATTTCCTGCTTTATTGTTCTCTTTTCAACAGTGAACGTAATTTTTATTATATATTTGGTTTGGAAGAAATCATTCATATGATTGAGTCTATTTTTGGTTACAACCGAAAATGTATTCAACACATGACGTTTTTCATCTACTTTTAACTATTTTTAAATGAGCAAAATTTCCTAACAAGTACTTTCCTGGAATGCTGCTAATAAATCGCATTCTTTCCTATAAACTCACCATAAAAGAACAAGCATATTGCACTTTCCATGCTCTCTTCAAGCCACAGAGAGCATTCTATACTGCTGCAAAAAAACTCGCTCGTTTTGGATATCGGAGTCTCTCGGTACTTGAGGTTCGAGTTTCCAATCATCATGATGGAGAGTTTCTGTCAAGAACAGTATCTCCCACACACACTCAGACAAGGGATCTTTGTAGATAAGAGCCTGTATACGTTCCAAGTCGAGTTTTAAAAAAAAGTAGAAACGAGAGCTCGCTGTATAACTTCTATCTTAATTTTTGCTCCTCTTGCAACACGTCAGCGAGCTAACATAAACAAAGCTCTTGATTCATAGCCGCAATCATTTTTGATACACAGCGGTATCTTTTTTAATCAAAGCATTGTTAAAAGAACGCCTTGTGTTACCGTTTCTTCTTAAATGGAGTCAAATGTTGACGTGAATATATGAGAGGCATAAAATGAAAAGATTTAATTAAATATCCTGTCGCGATAGGGTTTTTATGCAGTTTAATGTGTTCGCACTCAATGAGTTTTGATTTTCTAATTAACTATTTTAGTCGAGCCTGTTTTTTTCATGCAGCAAGACAGTTTCTTTCCAGGTAAACTTTTCAAACGAACTAATGGGTATTCTTTTAACCCTTTGCACTCTTATGCCGAGTCAGACTCGATGCTCTTAATGATGCATCTTTTACACATTCTTGTTCGATAGGGCTTATTATAAAAAAAAAAAAATGATGGGAGGCTGTCTTTTTCAAACAGCCGCTGATGTTAAAGGCTTTGGACTATTTTACTCGCTTGACTCTTTTCCGATTTTCAATTTTTTTTGTAACTTCTGTTGATACTCATTATCTCTAAAATAAGACATTAGTTATGTTTTTAAAATATGTCGTTATCGAGATGAGGATCGCGTCACCAATTCATGCGTATTTTTGTCCAACAATGCTATTCAGTATTCGCTGAACTACAATTCCGATTTTCATTTTTTTGTAACTTCTGTTGTTACCCTTTATCTCTAAAATAAGACATTAGTTATGCTTTTAACATATGTAGTTACCGAGATATAGAGGATCTCCCATACAACGTTTTTTGTGGCGTTTTAGGGTGTGAATCAAATTCCTTCCTGAGACCCCAATGGGAGGAACGCAGTCCTACGTTAAAAGCATATAATGGCAAAAACGCACAGATTAATTTTTAGAAATTGAAATAAATTAATAACAACATTTTTGAGCTTCATAAAGCACTAAATCAATCATTATACACTCACACGTGTATAATTATGCATTTGGTTATCTTTCGGAGTGTAAAGGGTTAACAATTTCAGTAGATTAGTCTCAGTTTAATTAACATCTCGTTTTGAAGCTGAACGTAATATTTTGGGATGGACACAGTAATTTTAAAATCGTGGTCAGATAACGAGGGCGACACTTAAGGCTGCATCCGTCTCTCCGAAGTTCTGTGCTGCACTATACAAGCAGAAGGTCGTATGAGCTCTACGGAATTTAAGTGCACCAAACCAGCGTATATGCCCGTCTTTAGGCGGAACCGGCTGTTGAACTTGCGAGTGCATTATATTTAAATTAGTATCTTCAGATAAAAAAAATGGTTTACTAATGAAGCAGGTGTTGCCTAGTACTTCCAAAAGCGCCAGTGTTCCCTTATTATATTTTACATGTTTTGATGTAAAAAATGAGATTATATGATATTCACTATCTAAAAAAAAGGTAAGTGAATCAATTTTTACTGAGTCCTTCTCTGATATTTTGGAATAAGAATTCATTAGTAAACTACTTTTTTATTTTGAAAATGTTACGAAAGAAATTAAAAACAATAGCAGAACAATGTTAAATTAAGATAAACAGATTTTCAGTGTCAAGTCTTGGAAGATCAACTCAAGATCTTTCTCAAGTCAACTGATTTCGTACGAGAACGAGAATTTATCTAAAACAATAATATATTTTTCTATTGGAACAATTATATACCTTCCGAAACGTTCTTTCAAACCTTATATACATTGTAAAGAGTTTATCATACTGCCTTTAGATATAACATGTCTCCAAACCCTAAAGTAAATTTTTGAAAGGATTTCCTGAGGAAACTCAAGTCTATGAGGAAAATACTTCTCAGTTTCTGCAATCCTCAGTGTTTTTTCTTTTTTCAAAGAGACAATACTTTGAAGTGCTTGTTGGTTTCGAGTTAACAAAAGAAAAATTTTCAGACAAGATCTTCACCTTTCAACTAGGGGAAAAAGAAAAGAAAAAAAAAAAAAAAAGGGGCCTCCTCGGTAGAGACCGTTCATCAATGACGTAGGGTGGAGGTGAAAGAGGAGGGAGGCTAGTGACGAGGGTCAATTGTTTCCTGGACACTATTTTTTCTTTCTCTCGCTCTCGTTACTTTTGAGTCACTTTAAATTTTACCTAACATAGGTGACCTCGTCAAGTGTCAAGATTATCCGACTTTTAAAGAGTCGAAAAAAGAACGAGTGAGTGATCGGTGTATAGTTCTGATGCAAGAATATTGCATACTTCTACATAATGGAATGACGATAATCTGGAAAAGAATTTTATCTTGGTCTTTCGGATAAAATTGCGTCGACAATAAGTTTCATCAAATAGAATCACGAACTCTTTTTTGCTAAGAAAACTGCATATTTTTCCATCTGAAATTTTGCTTTAGTTTTGTAATCATGAAGTTATGATTTATAAATAATGCGCGATTTGAAAACCAGAAATGGAGGAAATAGACATTTATCAGTATCATAAATTTCAACGAGGAGTTATTAACCTCTTAAGGGCCTCAGGTCCTCCAGTGCCGTATAAGATTCAAAAAAGCTTTGCATTTTTATTGAAATTCCAAGTAGGTTTCGTGAATTTATCGGAAAAATGTAACTTTACAAAACACAAAAAGAACGACGTTTATCAAAATACTTTATTGTATCTTCATAATTTTAATATCAACTGTGGAATTTTACAAGCACAATTAGGGAGTAACATTTCCTTTCCAAGCGAAGCACATAAACACGTTGTGAAAAGGAAGGTATAGGATACTCAGGGGCGCTGAGACAAAAAACGTAGAGCGTTCAAGGTGTCATTTAACCTTCCGATCGCTACATTTTTTGAATAGCTATTTAGATGAAAACGGCCGTAAATATTGCTCGAATATCATGTAAACCAAGAGGAATTGTTATGTATAGGCGGGACTTTATTAGTATAACAGATTGATCCTGTAATAGTACTAAATAAAACACAATAGCTAACTACATATAAGCAGTCGAGAGGTTAAAGCGAAATATGTTGAGGGGGAAAAATAATATGCTCAGCTATCATTTATACTTGTTGGCTTTCATTGATGGCAAATCGGAGAAAGAATTATTATACCTTAAGTGCCATACTAACCTTGTTCCATCTGATACTCCCTGCCCTTGGGAGGGAGAACCACTGACAAAAATATTGCTTTATTCCTCTATTTATTGAGTTGACATTCAGCCGAGCACTTTCCCCACAAATGGTGTGGTAGGTTCAACACCTTTCAATTTTAGCCAACCAGGTTAAGGAGGTTCATTACAAACTACCCGCGCAAATACATCCACCTGTGGTCACCTGATCCCTGCTGTGCCTGCGCCTCCCTTGTTTCTCAAAACGCCAACATATGTCGGCCCTCTGATTCTTTGGTGAATCTCGGTGAGCAGTGTTTTATGGTTTTCGCATTTGCTGAGAGTCTCTCCTCCTCCCCCCTCCCCATGTATTTATACTGGTTGTATTCTCGGCATTTATGGCTCCGCGAGTCCAAAATGGAACGATTGGATATTCAGAGAGGTTGAATAACCAATTCTTCTCCACTGGTGCCACCATCCTACCTCACTGCATTTCTACACAAGTCGGTGAGCAGGTTTGGCAGTGAGGATGGTTGTATGGAGCAGAGCTCATGACAGTCCAGCTTTAAAGTCAACTACTTAAGAAAGATGAAAAAATACTTACTCCTGCAAATCCATTTACTTATTATTGGTGAAAATAAGAGTTCTCATTGTTAGCTGTAAGAAAAAATGGATATAAAAAAAGATCCACTGCTAATTATTAATATGATTAAACAAATGTCATATTAATCCAGTAATTATCAATAGATTCGTGCGAATTTAATTCTGAACAGTAAGAAGAAGGATTTTGAAATCATTTATGAGATTCATTAATATGAAATTGTAAGCACCCATCTATTTTGTATATATTTCCTATATTTACTTTCGTCAAGTTTGATTTTATTCCTTTCCTGCAGTATTTGTTTTGTCTTTAGAACGGATGTTTCACTTTTATATACGAACTCTATTTCTGCATATCTTTAAAAATGAAGATGGCTCATTAATTTAATTCCTTTATGTAGGACACATATTTTAACTAGGGTGGTGAGTAATATTAATTCTTGATATTTACTGGATCTGATATCTCCATGATTTATCATCATCTATTAATAATTCTTTTGCAAATATTATAAATATATTTGGTCCCATTAATCACAGTTTTATTTTATATCAAGGTACTAAATAGGGAATATCTGTAAATAATTCATTTGCACTGTATAAATTGTCCAAAATAAATTATTGAGATATTAGTCATTTACAAATCCTTGTTCATCAAAAGAAATCACATAAGAATTATAGAGAAAAATTTTCTCCTACAACTAAATAAATGTTTACTTTTTTAAAGGTTGAAATTATTAATGATATGATAAAAGCAAAAAAATATATTTTAAAAATATCTTTGTATTCCAATTCAAAATATTATTTGGTTGAATCCAAAATCACTATGCCAAATTCAAGTCAAGTCAACTTCAGATATCTCATGAACTGCTTCCCTACACATTTTTTCGAAAAAAAATTGTAAAAAAATCATCACATTTTTAATTTTATTATTAAATACAGAGGAAACGAAACAAAACAAAATATGTTGGTTTTAAATTGAATTTTTAATTTTTTAACAGTGCATTTAGTTTGTTATATTAGTTTACTATCCCGAAGTCGTCTCGGACAAGTGAAAAAAGTTAAATATTAGTCTTGTATATACTAGTTTTGAAACAAGGACAACACAAAGTGATACCTGACATTCTGTACACTGGTATCTGGTCTCTTTTTCTTACTGGTTTACCTCTGAATCTCAATCGGAGTTAGAGTACACTGTCTCGTTGGATTTGATTTTTTTCAATTGCAGGAATATACATCTAGAAATGCCCTGAGTTAGTTGACTAATCACTATCTGAAAAATCATCACTTTCGCTATCTTGCATCATCGCCATTATTTTACTTTTTTTCAAAGAACTATCCTTCTTGAGATACATTACTAATCCACAAGCCGACGTATTTATCATACACAAATATCACGTGACCAGTCCCACCCTAAAGAACTCGCGAAACCAATAAAACTTGGCAAACTAAGCCAATGAAAAGCTATAGTATTTCCTTTCATTTTCCCAGGCCGAGTAAAACCGTGATAAAACAAATCGTACTGGCAAATTGCTTCTAGCTTAGTTTTCTGGGATAATAATTAACTGCAATATATACACTAGTCCTGAGATAACTCGGGATAATCAGGGACGGGTTAATAAATTATATCTGTGTTTGTATTTTTGTCCATCTATTCTGAAAATTTTGAAATACTTAAATTCCTTTAGCAGGTTGTACAGATGCGTACCAGCAGGTTTTTTTTTCTATTTTTTTAACAACTAGTGCCAACCGTTGTAACATCACAGACCTTAATCTGTAGGATAATATTCCAATAACCTACTATACATTATACATCCCTATCTTAGTGTACTACTATGCCGTGATGGTTAGATTGAATACCAATGGTGGCAAGTCAGTGAAAGGGCAGTCACCTCCTACTTTTTGGGGAAAATTAAATTATTTCATTTTAGCTGCCTAAAACTAGGGAATTTATATATATATATATATATAATAATGTCCAGAAAATTAGCTAATTTTCTAACTAAATTTTTTTAAATTTGTTGTCTACTCCCATCTCTTTAGATATTGTAAATTTTGCCCTGGACAGAAACTGCAGATTTTATAGTCCAATGACAATTTAAAAAAGAGGGCACTTTCCTCTTTATTGACTAAAATTCAATCTTTAAAAACTATCATAGATACTTTTTTTTTTTTCGCCCATCATCCAAAAAAAAATAACAACTTTAATAACAGGATGAAGAATAAATTAGAAATAAATCTCATTGACAGAAATAGGCCCTGAAATTGTATTATCATTTTCTTTATAACCAGATTAAGTAATTCACCCAAAACTAGCATAGCCTATTTTTTCTAACTATCTCTTTTTTTGATATCTTTTCAGATTAACACACTGAAGAAGTAGTGATTAGACCTCAATGTGTGCATAAAACCAGCATCTGATTGTAAGCATTTGATGCCTTCTTCACTCCTTCTGAAATTTCTGCCTGAATTGTAAGAGAAAAGGTCACATGATACAGAAAATATTCTAAGGTATATACCTCGAAAATGAAGGTCCTATGTCTTCATCTGGCCTTTTAAAAGTTCATACAACCAGAATGCTGAAAAGTCATACATTACTGCTGTAAGTTTGGTTCCCAAGTTAGCAGTGCCAAAGCTTAACCTTCTTGCAATGAATGGTGCACAAAAAATCTCATCAAATATTTAACAGGTCATGCAGTTTTCCAGTTTGTCAGATGGAGAGAAATCATAGTGAAAGTTCTGTATATATTGATGCAAAATTGGAAATCGATGGACATCAATTGTGATGGGCGATTCTACCAAAATATCGAATTAGAAGCACGACTTGTACTCCACTCTCAATTCCTCGGAACCATCCATCGTTTTCCAAAACAAATGATCATTCGTACAGTTCAACATTCTCATATGACCCTTCCATGTAAAGGAGGTATTTGGTTGGCTTGAGAGCGAAAAAGTTAGAGAAGTTACTTTTGCAATAGAGCAAGATGAATCAGGATCTTTACATCATCCATGCACCTAGCAGTAGCTGATGAAGACAATGTGGTGCCACGAATGGAGTAATGTCAGTCGCCTGAGTTAGTAAATGGATATAGCAGGACATTTTATAGCACTTATGTATATATATCAAACTGTAGTAAGAATTTCAATTTTCCACACAGAAATGCTTGAATAAAAATTAAGTATTTATATGGTCAAGGACAATAAATTTAGTCATTAGATTGTGGTTTTTCTCTAATCAGGATGTAAAATAGTGAATGTATCAATTACTTTTTTACAAATTAGAAAACATGAACATAAAAAGTTGTTGCATATTTACAAATTTATTGTACTATTTTAGTTTAACTGAGGAAATAATAAAAATTTCTATCCATGTATGAATTTCTTTTTTATACTATAAAACACAGAAAATTGTTTTTAAAATGAAACTACAAGTTTGATTTATTTTGTCCAAATAAGTTTACAGATTTTGTTCGTAACTCGTGTTTAAAAATATTACTTTCCAATACTTAAATATCTAATGTAACCATTTTTTAGCATTTAAAATAAATTTTAATCTTAAAACAATATTTGGTACTAACTTTTGGTATTCACATGTCACATCATACAATAAATAAATTAACTAAGAAATAAACAAAAAAATCAATTTGTATTTAAAAAAAAAACAAATAGATACAAAACTACATTTACATTATAATCTTTTAATTAATTTTTCAATTCGTATTCGACTATCTGTTCTGGGTGTACTTGATAACATTGGCAGAACTAACATCCTTGTTTGCGATGCCCACTGTTGTTGGCACCGCGAGGTTGGCGCAGAACGGAATATGTCCCCATGGCTTACACTCAGCTCATTTTTTTCTTAAGTGTCCTATAAATTGAACATACAACATATAGTTTAGAATGAAAAAATCAAAGAGCAATTAACATCAAAATAAAATGAGGGTCTTAAAATAGAGCTAATTTTTATTTTGAAGCCTAAAATTAAAACCTGGAATAAGAGGCCAGAAAACCAAATTTTAGTATCTAAAACCAGTGGTAGAAAAACAAAATTATAATTATGTGTATAATGATTTTTTCTGTATTTAAACTTCCATTTGCTTTTTTCAATTAAAGTACAGCAACATATCGCTGATTAAAAATAAAATAATTAGAAAGTTTGATACTTTTTATTATTTTTTTTAAATTTTTAGAACTACTTTAGCACTGACATAATACTGCTTTAACAATATTTATAATATACAAAAGTTAGATTGAGAGATTTTCATTTATCTTTTTTGGAAGAATCTTAATTTTAAATTAATCAAAAGATTACAGATCATTTCAATATCAAGTAAAAAAGAAATTGGTTACTAATCTAGGACGATATATTTTAGTAATAAATGTCAAAATAGTTATAATTTTTCCTGAAAATTTATTAAATAAATTTAGTAAAAGTTCTTGTAGAAATATTAAACATGATCAAATAATAACATGACCAATATATAGCATGATAAAAAATAATTACATATATGTATTTAAATTGCTTTTTTTTTTAAATCTGAAACATATTAGATTATAGGAATGAATCAATTGGTAACATTTCAAAAATACAAATTTGTATGTTATAATCAGCTAAAAAAGATTAGTTCACAATAGTACTACTTTGTGTAGAAATCATTTCAGTATTTTAAGATACAGAATGCCAGGCCAGAACAACAAAATTACTAGATGTAAAATCTTGGTAACAAAAATTGCTCAGTTAGAGATAAAAAATATGGAAAATATCACAAAACTTTTTAACTGCATGTTGTAGATTACAGTCAACCAAGAAATAAATGACGATTGACTTCCAGCTCAGCTAGTAAACTTATAAAAGACTAATCGAGAATTTCTCAAAATATATATTAAAAAATAAGAAAATTATTCAAAATAATATTTTAAATAATATTTAAAAGAATATAATTTTTTTTAAATATCTGATTTCATTTTCTCATGATTTAGCTACTATAGTCTGAAACACGATGACTACAAGCAAGAAACAAAATTACCTCATATCTAACACCGAATTTTTTTAAATTTTAAAATATCAGATTCAGGGAGTAGTTTCATGTAATTATTCACAAAAACTTTCAGCATTTTCTACGGTGCCATCACAACCTGAGGTAAGAAGACCGGTCATATTAGATAAACACATGAAGAAAACACTCTCAAACACCTAAATAATAATTTTGTCTGAATAAAAAAAAAGTTTAAATTTATCAATCAGCTTTAAATTCTAAAGAAACTTTTTTTGCAAAACCAATATACCTATAATATCTACAAATTAGAGAGTTTCACCAAACAGCTCTGCATATTATTTATGAATATACTTTTCATATTTAAATACACATATTTACCTGTTCCTTAATATGATACGCGGTTTTGTATTTTTTTTATGATATTGGCTTCTTTAAGAAGCCAGATGTCTAATATTTTAAATCAATCTTATTAGCGTTTTATGTTTGTGTTTAGTTTACTCCCTTTCTTTTGTGCGTAATGTTTTTGATGTACAGATCTCCTTGTCTTTGTTGGGAAATTTTCAGGTTAAGAGAAGTTATATTTAAGTATATAATGCAGTTTCCTTACAGAAAAAAAAAATTCTACTATTTTAATCCATCTCGAATGAAGTCCTTAGCCCTTGAAAAATGGACTAGAATGGATTAATTATTTTTTTTTTTATTCTGCTGAGTTTTATCTTTTTTTGTTTTTTTAGCTTTCTTTGAATGATATTGATTTGCATTGTTCTTTGTCGTAGTAGCTGGGGCTCATACGCAATTTAAACATTCTTTAAAGTTTAAGTTATTATACACTATGTTTGTTTGTAGCAAACCAGATTCTCTCCCAGTTGTCATATCGATTTAAAACAAGGAATTAATATAACTCATCATAATTTTTCCACAAAAGATATTTATAGAAACATGGTTTACAAAAATTATATAATAATGCAAATAAAGGTGTAGATAAACTGCATACAAACCTTAATATCATCATTTTAGTCATTCCTTTAACAACTATTTTCGTATACCTGAAATTTTAAATAAAAGAAATTATAGAAGAGTCATTTTCACCCTAAAATACACCATTATGTATGGGCACAATATATCACACAATCTGTTTCCAATATTTGAACAGACCATTAAGTTTAAAACAGAGCATCTTCTAGTTTTATAAAAAAGAGGAAGAAGAATTGATTAAAAAAATATGTGGATTATTTTAACACACAGATTCTGAAGCTGTAATTTCTGTTCTAGCCATTTGGAAGCTCCATTAATGAAGCTTTGTTGTATAAACCACAGGTGGTACATACTACAATCAACATGTTAAATCTATATATCACACTAAAAGAATGAGGGTGGTTGATGAGATGAAATCAAACTTTTGAACAACCAACTAATTTTTTGCTCTTGAGTTAGTATGTTATAACCAATTAAAAAATCAAGGTTAAAAATGTGACTAATATAAAAAAATATGATTTTGGAGAATAGATTTATTATTTATCAAAACAAAAGGCATGTGACTGAGTAATATATACCCATTCATTCTAGTGGGAGAGAAAAGATAGTAGCTACTGAAACCATTTCAACAACAAAAAACTTGAACAGCATTAATAAATCTTATTATCAGCACTTAAAAAATACAAGTGTGTGGTGATCAAAAATAAAATTACAAATAAATTATAGACAGTAAAATAATGCTTAAACTCATAATGTCACCGCTTCATGCATAAGTTATATAATAAAAATTTCATATACACTATATACATGAAATTAATAAAATGTCAAATTCTCTCATAAAATTATCCTTTATGCATCTGATAGTCACCAAATCACAATCTTAACGTGATGTAAGCCACTGCATTCTTGAAGTTGAACCATTTGTCGAGTCAGAGACTATCTAATGAGATTTAGTGGCACAATGGAATATTTAACTTTCCGCTCTCAAAGCATGCAATGTAAAAGGAAGGACTGAATTAAGTTGTAGGTCACAAATGGAAAAAAATGATGAGCTCTTTTGTTGATAATAAAAAAAAAACAGGGTCTTTTAACTATTGTAAACAGTTATAATATAATGTTTTTATATTCAAAATACATTTATATCCTTCTTTTGAAGTTCACCCTCGTCTCTCACATTTTCTTCTAGAAAAGAGGCCTAAATCTGTGGTACATGTAAGGCAGAAAACATAAAGGGATTAAAATGAAAAAGGTCAGAATTTTGTTTCTCCCAAGTCTCATGTGGAAAGTAAAACTTACCCAAGTATGAAAAGTCTACTAGTAGCACTGAAAGAAGAGTACCAAGATCTAATTGTTAAAGCAATACAGTATTCAATACCTTCATGAATAAAGAAACTAAAAGAAAATACTCATCTTATGAGTATATAAATAAAAAATACCAGAAAGCTTGATACTACCCAGACAGGAGGATTATGTGGCTTTCATTTGAAGGTACTATAAAACCCTACTTCAAGAAACAAGTTCAAGTATTACATTGAAACTGTCTTCCATTTCACCAACTGATTACCATGTATGAATAATTGCTAGCTTTCATCACAAGTTAATGAAATTATTTGAGTGCTGTTTTCATTTGTACGAACATGGAAATAATACTATAACAAAAAATGAATAAAATGTAAAACATTAAATAAATCCAAATAAATACATGTTGGACCTCCATTTAAAGAACCCTATTTTGCGAATTTTCCTTGGATCCGCAACATTTTAAGTGAATTTCTCTTTCAAAATAACCTCCAAATATGAAGTGTATTCTCTATTTAATGAACTTTTTCATGTGATCCAACATTTTTTTCCTCTATTTCTCAAAATACTCTGAACATTCTCAAACTTACTTCTTAACATTACTTCTGCAGGATCACTGATCTTGGACCGGTTTCGTCATCTGAATTGATATTTTGGACAGTGTGGAAAATAAAACAATACAAACAATTGTGATGAAGCACAAAGATAATGAAGATGAAATGATCATGATGCAGAAATCAATTGTAAACCCTCAGATGATGAAACGTTAAAATCACTAAACAACTTTAAAGCCAGTTTGAAGAAAATGCGCCCTGAAGGGGGGGGTCAGTACTTAAAAGATGCAAGACGTATTATGAGAGAAAAACTTTTTCAAACAAAAAACTCAGACAAAATTAACATAATTTTATTAGTAATTAAATTAAGGACGATGTATGTATGTTTAAATTACTTGTTATAAAAGTGCAATAATGTCATTAAATTCATTAATTTTTTTAATATAAATTATTTTTTTTCTAAAATTGAAAATGCTTATTCCCTCGACGCTTTGTTTATTCTTGTTTTCCCTTGCAGATTTCCTTTTGATAAAAGATATATAAACAGATATTAATTTTACAAATGAAGGTGTAATTTAATTACTTTATTAATAATATTTAGCTTTTATAAATTTTAAAATCTGTTTTGTAGTTGAAAGTATTTTAAAAGGGTGAATCTCATTTAACTAATTTTTCATATAACAAACTTTTTTCTCGATTAAATGATTCTTGCTAAATTAGATGTTCAGACGTAATTTGAGTCGTTTAACTTAGACAATCCTGGTCTTAGCATTATTAATAAAAACTTTTGCATGGAAGGGATAGTTGGGAATGACAGTAGAAGGCACACAAAAATAAAGACAGGGTACAAGAGGAAATAAAGGTTGGGAACTGCTGTTCTAGATAGATATTAAAAAATACCCAATATTATTATTTATCAGTTATATAAAGGAAAATGTAAAAAAATCCTAGTATTATATGTAAAATATTTTTTTTTTTAAAGAGAGGATTTTGATAAAAAAATGTAAAATATTTTAAAATTACCCAAATGTCATGTAAAGATGTCAACTTACATGGGGGGAGGTTTTCTCATAGATACAGATCCAAGAGAAGGGAGATCCGAACAAAATAGTTTTAAGTATGTGTGTCAAGAAGTAGCTTAAAAATGACAAAACACATTAAGGAATATACAATTAGTGAATAATGTTTAGAAATGCAGTATTCTATATAATCAGTTCTTACCTGTTCTGCACCAATGGGACCAACTGGTTTGGTACTGAATAAACAATAACAATCCTTGGGATAAAAGAGCTGGAAAAAAAATCGATTAATTCAACAACTTCAAAATAAAACAGAACAAATTTAGTAAAGCCGTATAATTCAATGATTAAATAAAGATAAGGATATATTCTACAAAGATTATTTGCTATAGGAAAGCTGCATGTCCTTTCAATGGGAATTCTAACAAAGAAACAGAAAAGTGCTTCCTCCCTTTTTAAGTATCTGGAAGATTTTGTCTGCGTTCTCCTGGATAGAATCTTAGAATTAGTATTCTTGTTTCCTTTATTAACAATCTATTACATGTCAAACATAGAGTGACTGAATAAGAAAAAGGAGTAAAATGATCAGCCAGGTGATTAGACCACAAACCGATTAGTTCAAAGAGGAGAGAGAATCAATCATTTACTGGTACAGTGGTTACCAGCCTGTATGCTGTTTTTTCCCTCTTCATCCCAACAAGATTTCCTCTCTTGTCTATGTTCTCCTCAACAGAATCTGAATTATTGTTGTTTTCTCTCATTATATGTTATATATGGGGCAATTGTAGTAAGGGGAGAGCATCTTATATCACCCATAAGAAAAGGCTATGGGATTTATAATCTAGATGGGATTTATGAAAAAGAATTGTCATTGGCTATTATGATGAACCTAATACTGATTTTGTAATAATTTTAGTATATGCTTTTCTAGCAGTTCATCCTTTATATATATTTAGATTTTGATTAGTTAAATGATAAAGCAAAATATTTCAAAATATAAAAATCTTTAGAACAATGCCAAAAATAGTAGATCGGGGAAGACGTAATCACACAAACATTACTTCATTTTCTTTTCAATACTGATAACATGATGATTACTACTAAAAAAGTCTTTAGTAGCAATTTTTTTAATAAAATGGAAAAAAGTATTTCATCAAAAAGAATGACACATTGCAAATGAGATTTCTCTCTGTCTTGACCCATGAGATAGAGAGAACTACAATTTCCATAAGAGCCAGATGAAATAAATTGATTTTATTTATGATGCATGACACAAAATGTTTGCATATCATGAGTACTAATAATTTTTAATATAATGCTCAGTAAAATTTTCTTGACCATAAAAAAATCTAGTGAATGCTTATTATAATGATAAACTATAAAAAGCTTCCATTCCTGACTAATATTTGTAACTTATACTTAAAATAGCTTGATAACAGCCTTAATCTTTTATACCAATGAAAGATAGACATTTTGATAATTTAAAAGGCACATAAAGAAACAAAGATATAAGTTCACAAGACATTTAAGAAAGGCAAATTTTCTTAAATACTAAAGTGCAAAAAATACATATACTTATTATAAATAACACTTAATGAATTTTTCAGTTTAGAGATTCTTTACTTTGGCAAAAATTCATGCAAAATGTAAAGTACTTATGATGATTGCAGGTTATCCCTGAGTAAGGGTAATGCTTGACGTAAATGAGCTGTAATACAAGTAACATAACTACTCTGGATCACCCACAGCTTCAAATGCAGCCCATTGTATCTAAAACACAATTTTAAACCTAACTAGTTTAATTTGTCTGATGTTCAATTAATATATAAAATAAATCCTTTCAGGAATATCAAATATTTTGCAACAATTAAATATTTTCATTTTTTATTATTAATTTAAAATACTACTATCCATTTCTATACAATACCTTATAAAAATCATGAATGACAGAAATGTAATGAAAAAAGATCATGGCTTTCTTAATTTTACTTAGCTGCATAATATGTAAAAAAAGACTATATATATATAGTTAAATATTTCAAATAATCAAAACATGCGTTATATTTTCAATATATACATATATTAAACTAAAAATTTAAATAAAGTTACCTTATCAATAATCATACAAATGAAATACAAAAAATATAGTTTGATTATATACTATTACTACCATGAAAAAGAAACCAGAAGTGGAATCAACAATCAAAGCCAATCGATCTGGGGAACCAATATTTGTAGCATTAATCTATATCAGGCGCCAACCTTCTGCCAAAGCCAATTGTTGAAAACAAAATAGTAGAGAGGAATAAATTTCCAAAATCTTCAAGATTAGAAACGAAAGTATATAAATGCAAAGCATACCAGTTCTAATAAATCCATAAAACATATTTTTGTTGAACTCAAATGCTGAAACAACAAAATATAGAAACTAAAGCTTGTGTATTACTACGACTAGTATTTAAGTAAAAAAATATTTACTAGTAAATGAAGATAATTTTAAAAAAAATATCTGTATGCTTAATATGACATCTAAAAAAAAGAAAGTTAAAAAACTATTTTCTATTTTATTGTATAATTATGAAATTGATAAAAATCAATAATGAAAAAAAAAACAATACAGACATATTAGGGTATAAGAGACAATATATGATTCTTGTGAATATTCTATTCCACTGATAAAATACAGTTAAATATTAACTAATGTCTCGTAAATACTTTATAAATTTAATGCAAGTTTGAAAAAATTCATACAGTTAAGGAAACAGTGTTCAATGAATTACGCCGATAAACCTGTCATTTTTCTTTTGTAATTATAAACAACGCATTTAAAGATTGATTAATGGGTTAACATATATATGTTATAACTAAAAAAGTTAACAAAATCTGATGTAAGAATTTCATCATTATGATAAACAGAAAATTTCCTTCTATAATTTAAGCCTAAAAAGCTCCATTTTTAAAAAAAGAAAATTTATAGTATGATTTTGTGAACACCAAAGTTTAAAAATTAAATCCTTTCCTTAATCAACCTCATATATTAAAACTCAATTTTACTGCAAATGAACTTACTTTGTCATTGCAGTTATAGGCTGGTTCACAAGCTACCCTCTAAGTTCTGAACAAGAAGTTGAATACAGTTGATACCGCCACCGAAAATAAAATGATTAAATATCAATTTATTTTCATATGCATACATTTCTCACATAACTTCTATTTCTTCTGAATACATACTTGTGAAAAACACTACTAGACTGAAGATTAATCTGATTTGATAGGGTAGGATCGACTTTTTCTTTCAATTCTTCTTCAAGCTAAATTAAAAAATAAATAAATATAACTATTGTTTTGCAACTATACATAAGATATTTTACAAAAAAATACTTTTACATGATGAAAATGAAACATTACCTGTAAAGTTGTTTCCAAGCAATAATCTGCAGTTGTTAGAATGCTACAAATGTGTATTTGCTCAGATGGACTGAATTAGCGACTTCACTCCTTAGAAGGCTTTGTATTAAATTTGCAGAAGGAGAATTATTTCCAACCCCTAGATAATAATGGCACATAATAAGCATTCTTTGTTGAAAAGTGCCTATAAATGATAGGTTGTTGGTGAGCTCAAGCAACAACATAGCATGCGGCGTGTTACCAGAAACAATCAAATTAGAGAATGTCATTATCTCTGGTAAATGTTGACATATACCAAACACAATCACCAGAGAATATTGATATATACTACTAAAACATTCATCAGAGAATATCAACAATTGCCTGATATTAATGTTTCACAGTAACATACAAAATAAATTGAGAGTTTAAAGTGCACTCAACTTCATGAGATTCATTTCTGGGAAAACAGATCTCAAAGTTGATTAGCTGCATTTATAATAAAGGCCAACAGTATACTTCTAATTAATCTTTCTTGCCTGGTGGATGGAAATTAAATTATGGTTTCAATCATTATTACACAGACAATTTAACATTTCTACACCATAATAGCAGTGTTAGTGCAAAAGTGGGAAAAATGTGACTTGAACCTGAACCCTCCAATTATAACTTTGCATATTGTACAATTTTTTTTAGATCATTAATGTAATTTTTTATAGACCATGAAAAGATGGCCTTATTCTGAAATCAGCAAGGCAAAACTACATAATTTCAGAATGGTCGGCAAACATTATATATATATAAAATAAAGAAAAAAATGAAGGCACCTTGAAACAATATTTTATTCAAGTGCCAAAGAACAACTGCAGATGACCAATCGTAAATTCAAAATTTTTTAAATCTATTTTATTAGAGTGTCGAGGAGCACAATTACAAACGACTTTCCTCCATAAAAAGATATAGTGAATTAGAAAGAGCAATACGTAACTGAACGAAGCATCA
>BGPR01032178.1:844-17637 GCA_013235015.1 Araneus ventricosus | reverse complement strand
CTAAACATGGTTATGTTTTTGTGTTAATTCGGAATTACCTAATTAAATAATAAATTTTACACTGATGTAAGCATTTTTTTTCAAAATTTGAATAACGTCTTTAAGTTTTAATTCGCATTGAATTCGAAGTTGATTTAAATTCGTATTGTATGAAAATGGAATTATATTTGCCGTTACGATATCTGCAAACTGAAGAATTCTGATATAAAGGATTTGGAAATTTTAAAGAAAATAATACTGCTGAAATCGAAATATTCAATTTGGTCTGCCAGAAGAGAAGCGCGTGCTTTGCTGAAAAGTTGAAGAAAATGGCGTAGTTGAGTTTTGAAATAATTATGCTCGCTGATCCGTTTGTGAAAAAGAAGTTGGTTCTTAATTCACAATGTACCCTGGAAAGGCTGAAAAAGTTTTGCATACATTTCCTGAATTGAATCATATCATTTCCCGAAATTATTATACCACTTAGAGTTCCAACAGAAACACTTTTTATAAGAGAGTGAAGACTGTTCTCACTGCCAGTAGCTTTTGGAACATATTGGAATTATTCATGAAATGGTGTCCCGAAAGCGGGATCGCTTACATTTTTGAAACTAGTTTGCTTTCGCTTAAATTGTAAATACAGATAGGTGAGTAAAATAAATGTCCGAAATTGATGTCACGCAAATGAAGTTGGAATATTTTTAGCACTCTATTATCCCCTTCGTGGTCGGATGGTTCTTACGTAATTGCGACCCAAAAGAAAGCATTTATTTAATTGCAGAATATACAAATTGATTACGTTTTCCATTCAAAGTGGGACTATTTCCACCATCTCTTACCAATATTCAGAAATACAAAAATTATCTCGGAATATAAAGAGGCGTGTAAGTAGCGACGAATTCACTTCCCACAATGTAATTTCTTTCTTCGTCGTTGGTAACAAAGATCATATGACATTAATTTTTTAAATAAATGCTTAAAAAATTTATTTAGATTAAACACTTCTTGTTTATTACGATGATAATATGTTAAAGTGAATTTCATCTCCAGCAGAATATGAAAACCATTTTAGGTCAACATCCACTTGCTTACAAATAAATTCATAAAAAAGTTCCCAAAATACGTAAAATGTATTAAAGTTTGTTCCGGAAATTCTTTCGAAATTTAAGGTTTTGTTTTCAAGAGAAAAAAGGTATTGGTAACGTTGAGTAAAATACTGCATACCTTTTATTGCATTAAATCAAATTGAAGCTATTCTCTTGACCTGCACTTTAAACACAAACAAAAATGCCTTTTAAGAAAGTAATTAATTTCCCACTTCTAACTTTGGCATTTGTCGGAAGTTTCAATAGAAATTATTGCACCCATGCCAGCAGCGAGGTTCCGAAACACTTCTGGAGTCATCATCTCTTTGAGGAGTCGTGCTTTTAATGGCCCATACCAAAAATTTCCAAGTGTCAAAGCTATTGAAGAAACTGAGACAGAATTTTTTAGATGAGCGCTGCAGTTTGTAATCGGTTCCACTGTCTAGATACCAGCCACTACTTAGATTCAATTATCATCACTGGAACAATCGACCGACATCCGATTGAGACTGACCAGTTTCAAGACTACAGACAGCTCTCTTTTATAAAATTCAATACTTTTTCATCTTTTTTTGAAACTGCTGAACAATGTTACTGTATTCTATGGGTCGTAAACAAAGCCAACCTTAAACTAATTTGCTTTGTCATTTGAGCTTGTTCAGAACTTTGTATTCTTGTTGTTGCGTTTTTGCCATCTTCGTAATTCAGATCGAATGCAATGTTCTATTTTTATCGGTATTGTAGTTGTTTTCTTTCTAACTTAAATTCCCCGTCGACCAAATCTGCGTCTCAAATCTTCTTCGTAGGCTGTATCAGCGTGAGCAAATAAATAAGAAATTTATTTTGTTGTTCAACAATACCAATGATCGGATCTTTCAGAGAACTAAGAGTATTTTACTTTTCTTTTCTGGAAAAGAAACTTGTATGAAGCAACTGCATTCCTTTTCATGAAATAAAAGTTGAAATGAATCTTTAATCTAGGTTTCACAAATATGTACATATATACTTTTTCATTTTATGATTCTAGATTTCATAAAAATTACAGAAATAACAATCTGTTATATGAATTTCCGTAAATATGTCATTGATTAATTCTCAGTTCCCTTGGTCATTTCCGAACTTCTAATTTTTTTAATGGAGAAAACGGTACAGACCTTTTGGTACCGGGAAAATGTTTCAGGCTTTCAAAAATTCATTTTTCTGTATTATTATTGATCCCTTTTAACATGAACACATCTTTAATTAACTTTTATGGTATAAAAAAGATTTCTGAAGTTATTTTTTGTCTACCACTCGGAACTACAACGAAAATGGTTTTTAAGACGATTTTAAAAACTGTCCTGGCGATGTACGGAAGCTATGTAGAAGTTATTGGAAAGGTGTCCCGAAAGAGATACCATATTGAATTTGATAAAAAATATTTTGATGCAGCTTGTTTAATATCACCCCCGACTCTAATTAATATGTAGCTGCTCAAATATAATTTGCCAATAAATTAATTTTAACATTCTTCCCAAACAGCTTCAGTATAGGAATGCATATTTTATTATTGATATAATGCGCATTAAACATTTACACGGATAAAATAAAGGATGTGAGAATAGGCCTTTTTAAGACTTATGTTCTGAGCAGAATGTTTTTTCAGTGATCACTCAAATGCCTGCCCAAAATAAAATATTTATATTTCTTTCTATGATTTACTAGAAAAAATGAAACTCGAACCGATTAATTAGAGATTGCTGAAGAAAGTTCGATGTAAAAGACTATGGGAAATATTTCAAGAAAATGCCTTCGAAAATCAGACAACTTCACAAATTATTAAAATACTTCTTAGTTGCCCCGCTTGATAATTTAGAAATAAGAATTATAAATGATGATAGGAAAATAAAATGAGGTCTAAAAATTTGGACATACAATAGTGAAATTTTTCTTGATTTGTTAAAATAAAGTTGATAACATATGATTAAATATTTGATAAATCTTTTGTTCAGAAAAAGCTATTGCTACAACGCTAAAATATTTTCAATATTTGTTAAAATCATATAAATCGGTGGACTTCCTGTGGTTTCAATGAAACTGTAACCGCATTCATTTGTCTTAGAAACTAATGATGCTTGTTGCCGCAAACATTTTGCCGTAATCGATGTCTATTGTAGTCAAATGCACACGTTTCGAATATGTAGGGCATTAATGCTGTAACAAGTTTCTCTATGGCTGTATTTAAAATTTTCATTACTGTATTCGGAAGAAGATATTGAAGTCTATCAGTGCAGGTTTCAGTATCTTCTCAAATAGTACTGCTGATCGCTTTTGTAACTCTGAGTGGTAAGATACAAAGATAGTTTAAGATACCCTTTCTGATTTTAAAGCAGTTAAATATATGTAATATATCGTCAAGTTTTAACAAGGAAGTTTCATGATATAGAATGCAGTTTTCCGCAGACGAATTAGTGAACGTAATTTTTTCAGATTTCGAAAATGCAATTACACATTGCATTTTAAATTCCAAATAATTTACGCTTATACCTACCACATATTTTTTGCAAAAATCTTTGCACCGTTCTTAAAATCTGGTTAATATCTTTAAATTCTTATGTTATGCCTTAAATTCTTCTGAAAAGGAAGATTATTTATGCAAATCTGTGTTAATAATGTCAAATTAATTAATAAAAATAATATCGTGATATAGACAAATAGCTCATGAGTTGATATTTTTGCTACTCTTAAACTAATTATTATCAGTTTATGACCGATATGAAGAGAAAACATAAAATTTATGAATTCTCATTTAATCTTCTTTTTGTGGTATTCATTTATGTAAATCTTGTTGAATCTACGAAAATGCAATCACTGCTGCTGACTCGCGAGAGAAGCCAGGTGTGTTCGAAAGAGTACATAAATCCACCCATTGCCTCTGGGGGGCGGGGATTAAAGTTTTTATTCCAGTCTTTAAGCATTTCTTGTAAATAGTAGTTATGTGAAAATGGGAACATTCGTCGCCCACCCCAAAAATAATCAAAGATCTAATCTTTAAAGGTTTATCCATTTTTTTCGAATGCGTATTATTTACATATGGCTCTGCATAGACGAATATTAATAAAATTACAATTAAATGTCTCGCCATAAGTGAAATGACACATTGATTTTGTGGTGCCAAGCATTGAAGAAATTGAAACGGCTACCCTCTTGAAACGGAATAAAAATATAAAAAAATATACACATACATCATTTTTAAAGACTTCAGTGAACGTTTATAAAATTCGAAGAAAAATTAACACCGAGTTTGATCTGTTAGTGTAAGAAATAAATTTACAGACAAATAGACGATATACCGAAAGTTCCAGTTGAAACAGGGTCTCGCCACGCATGATTAATATATATGGCATAATAAAATTGGATTTTATTTTTGCTGTGTTATTTTTGTGTCTTCGCTCGCGCCATTAAATTCAACATTTTGCGGTCTCAAACGCCAGTAGTTTTCGTATGCATTTCGGAAATCTCTTAACTTCTAGGTTGGAAAAATTTCTTTCCGAAACAAACATAGTTCTAACTATAAGGATTTTTTCTGTTGTCTAATATGAATCTTTATAAAAGAAAAATTAATAATACTGCAAACTAAATTTTCCATGTCATAAATTTGTACTATTACACGGATACCTATATTCCATTTTTTATCAAATGAGACAACTGAAACATATATTTTTTAAGAAGGTGAGTGAGCTTATATTTTTTTTACTAGTGTTAGTTTAAGCAGTAGGCGTTCAACCTGTGAAGCACTATATTTACTGCTGTATTGAGAAAAAGCTCTCTCCGATACATACACAGCTCAAACAAAATAATACTTTTCACGTTTCCTAAACTGAGAGGGTTTGTTTTCGCAAAATTATCACCACTCTTAAGATTTTAGGAGTGTAGAGAGAATGTGCATAGGCCAATTATTTATTTCTAAAAATTTATGCAAATTATTTTTAAGTACGCTGACAAGGCTCTCATTTATACCTAGAGATATTGCAATGGGTGATATTTGTTGCCTGAAAGTCATTTCGGTTTGTATCTAATTAAGTTGAGCCTAATAGAACAACTTTTCATCGACTGATTGTGTTTCAGTCTTAAAGAATGCCCGTATTATTTCCAATATCTTCATAAAAACCTTTTCTCCTTTTGTTCTGAGTGGTATGACACGATAAGAGTTTTAGAAAATCGTTTATGATGAATCTGTTACTTAATACCTGATTATTTTCAGTTTATTATAACAAACAGACTACACCCAAGAATTATGGTTTCATTTAGCTTTAATTGCTAAAAACATTAATCTTCGAGGGATTACGTTGTTATGGCATTATCCATAAGTTACAACTCAAAGGCAATGTACACTGGTGTAAGAAATTAAGAGAATTTGCAGACTTGGTCGATTATCTCTAGAACTACTGGACCGATTTTAATGAAATTTGATATGTACATACATTGATACAATACAAAACAAATAACCGTTCAACAATTGTAATACACACGCATGATCGAGCATAACACTCGTTGGAGTCTAAAGTTATGAAACAGCGGTTGCAGAATAAACAATGGGTTATTCTTCCAGAGACTATTTTGTTATGGCATTAGCCAAAAGTAACAACTGAAAGGCAATGTATTATCAGTTTCTATTGCAGAATCAAACTTTCTTAATGACTAACAAGGGGAACACCAGGTACACGGATCACCGACTTTTTTTTCCAATTCCGTACATTTGTAGTAGTGACATAGGACAATACAACTTGCGTAGAAAGAGGAATGATTTACTACGCATAAGTGTGCAATTTCACTGATTAGTAAAAAAAAAATTAAATTCTAATAAAAATATATTTTCGCAAATTTCAATGAAATACTTTTAATTATGAGAGCATTCTTAATATTATTTTTTGAGTTCAAAATCTTAAATATCTGGAAGAGATTTCTTAATATTTAATGAATATGCAAATTTACTCTCAATCCTGATTTAAGTTTGAACGGTAAGGACTGAAAGAGGTTGAAATTGAAATTTGCATCTGTAATTATAAAGAAATCAATGCAGGAATATTACCGAGAGTACCATCAACAGTATTTCTAATGTCACGATTAATCTTTAACTTTCAAATAAAACCTTTCTCCCCTACGAGTCTGTCTAAAGGATCAGTTTAATTTTTTAACTGTAAATGTTAATAAATATTTACATCTGTATCCTGTACAAAATGTCCTCCCAACTGCTTAGATTTTTGTGGGACACAGGGAGATAAGGGGACATTATTTTTCCCAAAGAAAGCGGCAGCCTAACTATTTAGATTTATTTCAGGATTAAAATCACAAATGTATAGGGAATCTTTCTTTGTTCCAGAAAATCAGCCGAAGTTTTTAGATTATTATCAGGATTGAAATCGCAAAGACATAGGGAGAAGTTCTTTGTCCCAGGCATGTACACCGAACTGTTTAGATTACTGTAAAGATTAAAAACACAAATATACTTGCTGATGAATTTCGGAGCTTTATGTGTACCAAACACACTCGCATTTTGTCCCCGTGGATTGGTATGATATTATATATAGAGAACTACTACAGACCCTAATATTTTTTCTCTAAACGACGACTATTTTCCTTTTGCCACGATCCAAACCTTGATACAGACACTTATCATCCTATAATATATCTGGTATATTCCAGTCAGAGGTTTGCACTAAAAATGAGTTGATTGTCGGGAAGACAGTAAATGTTCTGCTTTTATTTTCATAACAAAAACAAAAGGTATTAATGGGCAATTAATAATTAATAATTACATGGGTATCTCACAAAATGACAAACATCAAGATGTTTCCATCAAATGAATGGGGAATTAAATACTTTAACCCTTCTGTTCTGTTCGGGTCAATATGACCCAAAACGTTTTTCATTTTCTTATACAAAACAATGTTTCGAAATATTTTACTGTCATTTCGTGACTTTGTTAGTGAGGGTGATATGTTATTTCTCTGAAAAAGATTTTCTTTTATTTACATATTTTCTGTCTATTTTTGAAATTGTATTTTGAATCGTTCGGGTCAATATGACTCTTACCTGTTTTCCCTTAATTGAGGGAAATAACTTGCACATTGTATTATTAATTAACAGGAAACGACATCAATAAATTCCTGAAAAGGCATCTAATGTGTTTTGTATAAGCAGACAAGTTCGTTCAAGGTGAGAAAGAGCGATAGCTGGTCACGTGATACGATATCTCCAGTATGGTTGGTTGTAGGATGCAGTATCGAATCATTTCGTCTGTTGTTAGTTGTATGAGAACGCAAAAAATATACAGACATATCAATAACTCATGAGACTGTAATGACATGAATAAAATGAATAATAGCACTTCTCAGATATTTGAGGGACACTGAAATAGCTCAGTTTATGGAAGCATCTGATTCCAAAGTGCAAGACTTTTCTGAACATGAAAATCATGCGAGTGAGAAAAGTGCAACTTTATTATAATGAGAATATTGTAATTCAAACTGTTCATAATGTCCAGCTTATTCAGTCCAAACGTTAAAGTATAAACTGGTCATTGGCTCAGCCTCCGCTTTCTGGCTGCCTTAATTCTTTCAATTTTATGAGAACTGCTCTAAGCGGAACTGCGTATTCAACATCAAGAAAATGGTTGTAAAAAGTACATTTGAAACTGTATTCACGTCTACAATCCAGAATAAAATCTTCAAAATAGACAATTACTGAAGGAGAAAAGGTATGTGAAAAAGATGGATCATCATTCTTATGAGCACAATGTCTTATGATAATTAATCAGTAACATAATTGATAAAAAGTCGGAAATACTGTTAGAATACCATACCAGAGAAGGAGCTGTAAATACTCTTTATCAACTTTTGAATACATATATTTATAGAAACAACAAACGCTAGATTAGGATTACAGCTTATAATAAGCTTGATAGTTCTGCTTATAATGCAATTATTTTCTTGACATGAATAAATAGCAATGGAATCAATCAAAAATCAACTAAAAGAATTTTTGAAAAGAACTAGACAAACTGTTAATTGATTCATATATTCAGGAGAAACAACATCTCTATACAAATAAAGAGTCACATAATATACTCAAAAGAATATAGGATGAGTTTATCATCAGGTCGGTTTATTATTAACATCCATTGCTAAATTACAGTTTAGTAATAACCTTGCATGATGCATGTTCGGTCAATCAAGCAATGATTATAAAAGAAATATATTGTGCAAGAATTATAAAAACATATCTGAAAGCAAGATGTGTCAATTTTTTTTTGTTTGAATTATATAAATAAAAAGGAATGTAAGGATTTTTTTAAATACTCTAATTCATCTTTTTATTTTAAATGTATATGCTTATATTTACATATTCAATTCAATGCATCATTTTTCAAATATATCAAGTTTATTCTGTTAAAAATATCTTATATATCTCAAACATAATTTTGTTCTGAAAGCATGGAACGCATAGGCCGCTGAACTTAGTATTTAGAGTTCGGGTCATATTGACCCGAACGTTACATGTGCTTAGTGAATGCGAAAAGAACAGTAGGGTTAATTGTATATTCTTTTGTTGTGGGGGTGATGATTGTTCAATTCCAACTTTGCTCAACATATTTAGAAAAATCCAAGACTAAAAGATCCATGACAAAGAAGAAGCGTATTGTACTCTGCTGGACAGAGCGAACCACAGCATCTAAAATTATTTATTGAGTCCTTCTCTAAATATATCCGCAATAATAGCTCAAATTCTTTTGTCTCACGATCGCTTTCTCTACCTTTATTAACTGCAGTTAGTGAAGATATGAGATTATCAGATTGAAACCATTTGAACATTCATAAATGTAGATGGATCCTTTCTTCCAAAAAAATATTTATGTTTGCAAATATTTCAAGAAATTCCATTATATAAAGGCAATAGTTGAAACTCTTTAAAAGATTTCTATTATTTAAAATTTATTGGATAAAAAATGGCATAATCTATCTCAACACAAGGCTTCGTTTCCAAAGAAATGCTTCTTCCGAAGAGTCATATGCTCAAATTACACTTCTTCACAACTAAACAATACTAAACAAACTAAAGTACCATGTCAACTGTTTTCTTTCATCTGAAGTCTATTACAAAGAAAACACTTAGCTTTAAATATCCGAATAGCATTCCGCCAAAGGATAAAAACATTGCTGCTCCATTCGTCCTAATACAATTATGCTGATAAGAAAAGAGCCTTGAATCAATCGACTTCGAAATTTCGGTAATGAGTTTTTACCTAATAAATTGTAGCTTTGAAGGGGCACAGCTGTGATGTCAAGTGAAATCCATAGAAATCAGGAAAAGCATTTTTAAAAAATACTGTTTTGTTTGCTGGTATTGTGGTTTCGCGCCTCTTCGTAATTTAGAAGGAAATAGTAGTCATCTGTGGCAATTGTAGTAGCTCTATATGCTCATCGACTGTACCTTCAAAAAACTGGTTCTTTTTTTAGAAAAGCAGTGGTACATTATCCGAATTAAAGAAGGGCTTATATAAAACCATGTTTCTACACAAGATTTCTCCGACTCACTTCTATTTTTCCAATGAAACGTAATTATAACTCTTGACAAAAAATGATTTCGAGTACACTTACAAAACAATGGTTACCTTGAAATTTTGTTATACATTTTCTTTTTCCAAAAACTGCAGTGCTTTTAGAGTAGGTTTTCCGGCCAATGAGGTTAAAGGACAAAAGTCCTACTAATTTATATATCATATTCTGATAAATTTTGTATCCAAATATTGACCAAGAAGTATGAATATTCTCTCAGGTTGCATATGTAAATGCTGTATATCACTTGCGAATCACAAAATTTATACTTCTATCACCGATTTCTACTTGTAACTTTCTAGTAAAAATTTTATATTTTCTGACATTCTCTTTAGCAATCAAATCTATTGGTGATCAACCTGTCAGAATTTGTTCTGCCTCCCAGGAAACAATTCTATACCTCTTTGTTACCTTGATTTTCACCGTTCTTTGAATTTGATTTAATTTTTTATTAATCCTAACATTATTTCCTACCAAATATGAACGCCATAAATAATCATTTATTCACTTTTATATTTCTTACATGTAATTTTATGTTATGTTGTTATATTGGCATCAGAAATTCCTCGTGCTTAGACTGGACAGAACTCTCATATGTGTATATGCCTTTTGAACATCTTTTCGTTGACCGATTAGTTCCAAATTTGGCACTGATCTAAAATTTGGGTGTCAACAACATATGTCTATTTCATTTATCTAATGTTGTATGTTTTATTTTTTGCAAATTCTGATGTATCATTGGTTTTGCATGTATGCTGTGTAATTTTACTGAAATTTATTTATTTTTAGTTCTGTAATACCATTTTTTATTTTCTTCTAATTTTTTGTAAATTAGTGTACATTCTCTATTATTGCATTTCTTTGCATTCTCATTGTCTGGCATTGCAATCATAAAATTACACCTCTATCTATATCATAGTGCAGTTTAAATAATGTCATGTTGAAGAATAAATTTGATACTCATGTTTTTGCAAAATATGATATATTTATTTGATTTTAAATTCGCATGCAGTTAGAAATGAAGACTTCTATGAGCAGTGGTCCTCGCATCCGAAAACAAAAGAGTATATCTGCTTTTCATCAAATTATACAAAGGATTAGTCATTTTTTAATTCGAATTGCTTAACGAAGGTCTCTGCTTTTATCGGTATTCAAAAAACTATAAATATATGGCCGAGTTAATCAGTCTTAGTAAAGAGTAAAGCTGGAAATACAATCTTGCCATTCCCAAAATGACTCAAATGTTTTTATGGTAACAAGCTCGTCATTTATTAGCCAAAAATTGAAAACTTTAAAACGACACCATACGAAAGCGAAATAAGAAAATAAAAATACTGAAATATAAGTCATTTCTAATGACTTTAAGGAATTCTCATTCGAGGGAATCAAACTACACATTCGGCCGTGATTACGTAACAAATGTAGATACAAACCGACTAAATGCTGAACGGGTGAGTTAAAACAGGACTTTCGCCCTTTCGGCAGTTATTGCAGATGGTTAAAAATAGTGAATTTTGATACTGAAAATCCACAAAAATTAAGGAAGCACAACATACAAATTAAATTAAGTGAAATATTTAATAATATCTGCCAAAGTAGAAACGTGTGCTTCGGTGAGTGAATGAAAATGCTTGCAGTGATTTGGTTTTTTAAATTTGGAACAAATACGCTTTAAGAGGAATACTTTCAATTATCCTCTTACTGAAAAAACTCGTTCTATATTAATAAAGACATTTGAACTCACTAATAATTGAACTGAAAATCTTGAATACAGTCATCTGAAAACATTGCGTAAGCCTGGTGTAACATTCATTGCCCTTAAACAAAATTTTTTTAGAAATTATTATTGTGAACTACCACTCAGAGCTGCAACAGAAATGTTTCTTAAGGAGATAGCGAAGACTGTTTCAGCTTAATTCAAAAAAGGAAATTCAGAAAGGTTTCCTGAAAAGGTATCCTGATTGGAATGCCTTGCTTATATTCAACCCTACGTTAGTCGCGTGGGGTACAGGTGTCACTCAAGATGTTTTCAAATTCCATTTATTGTTTAGAGATCAAACTTTCTGTATCCCTTCTTGAAATACTCAGGAGCGATATGGCACTGTCATTCAAGCTCAAAAGGTTAGCGTATGGGAGATAAGATAATAGAAAGACACGTGGGGGACAGGTGTACCCCATTGTAATAGGAATTTGCGGACAGGACAGAATGACAATTGAAGATGCTTGGTCTTTAAGTGAGACACAGAAAGCACAGCTGGAAGATGCAGATATAAGACCAATTCTGGAAAAGAAACTAAAGTCGGCAGTTCGACCATCTTGGCAAGAAATCGCTCTGGAAAGTCCTGCAATAAAGCGAGACCCAGCTGAAAACGAACTGCAGTTAATCTACAAAAAAGTTCAGTTGAGAGACTCCGGTGATTTGGCCGATTCCACTACAGTTTTTTTGAGGTGGATAAAACTGCAAATTTACTGCAGTTTATCCACCTCAAAAAAACTGTAGTGAAATCGGCCAAATCACCGCAGTCTTTCAACTGCATTTTTTTTAAAAGATTAACTGCAGTTCATATTTAGCTGGGAGGAAAATGGTTTCTTTTATGTCAGTTACATAAAAATTACCCTATTGTTTAATTTCAACATTTAATTTTTTATACTTGATTTGATATCTGTCGCACATTTTCATTTTCAAACCTGAAACTTCCAATTTGTCACTCCATTTAAATAAAAGTTTAAACTGTGGGTTCATGAAATCTCATTTTATCAATCAAATACTATTTAAACTTTTAATAAGGAATCCCAAAGATACCAGTATAGTGGGATCTTTGGGACTCCTTATGTCTTAAGGATGGAGACCTTTACCGTAAGTGGGAGAGTGATGATGGAAGCTCATGTCAATGGCAACTAATTTTCCCGAAGAGCAAAATTCAAGAAGTTCTGCGAGTGACTCATGACAGCGCAAGTGAGGGACATTTTGGAGTCATGAAAACTTTGCGTAGAATGAGACAGCGATTTTTTGGGAACGTCTTCGTACCGACGTCGAGAAATGGTGCAGAATTTCAAGCCTACAGGCCCACAACAGAGCAGGGAAAGCCAGTGATTGGATGGACTTGTGGCAGCCTCTTTGAATGACCGGGTGATACGCTTTCATCGCCGAACGAAGACTTGAATAAGTTGGAGGCACGTTCGGAAAATGTACAGATGTCTGTCAGAGAGCGAATTAACTGTCCAGGGAAAAAGACAAGACTCGTTACGACTCCAGAACAACATACGACCATTTTAAGGAGGGTGATCAAGTCTGGGTGTGTTACCCGGAACGACGGAGTGGTCTGAATCTATACCAAAGCTGGGAAAGATCTTATATTGTTGTCAAGAAAATGAGCGATGTTGTCTACAGAGTTCAGAGATCGCCCAACGTCCATGTCAAAAGTCATTCACATTAATCGGTTAGTTCCATACCGGATTACCGATCTTCTTATATCTTTACTGTTCTTGTATAATCACATTTATCCATTTTCACGAAGCATATGCCAGTTACTTTCCGGCCAAACATTGTATTGTGGAATTTGCTTGTTTTGCCGAGTTCTATGACTCCTTAAGAGACACATTCCGCCAAAAATGGCTAAAATAATAATTTTCATTTTATTGGCTTATTTACTTGTCTTTTAACATTCTACTTATTGTTTCAAAATTTCAAATTTGTTCCTTTAATATTTCAGAAGTTATTTAGATTTTATTAACGATTTCAAAAGAAAAACATGCTCAAATGACAACTTTAAAGAGCTTTTTCTCCAAGTCCGGGTTTTGCGCACTTTCATGTTTTCAAAATGCTATGGCTTTCTCCCTTTTTAAGATACAGCTTTCAAATTTTTAAACACGATTATCGTTATGTATATCATAAAACTGGATGCAATGCAATGAGCATATAGTTGCTTAGGTTTTTTCACATGCAAGATATAAAGTGAATAACTTCTAAATTTCCTCATATTTCAAAATATAATTCAGTAAAATATTTAAGCGAATATTAGATACACATTAAAATCTATTCACATTTTTTGTAATATATTTCACTGAATCTAAAAATTTAAAGCAAGTATATTCATTTTTGAAAAAGCAGTAGGGAATTTAAAAAAAATAATTTTTCTTTAAAATATTTATATTTCAATTAAATAAGCAGATCAAAATGGATTTCTTTCTCCTCAAGATGACTTCATATGATTGGTGAGCCTCGAAACTATCAAAATATTTTCAATAATATTTCAAATAAAAAAATTGTTGAGAAGGTAATGTGTCATCTTAAAATCATGACCATCAGTTTAGTTACACCCTGTCGTCAAGTTTTAATGTAGATTAGATTCAACGGAACAGTATTACACTACTTCAATCTCAACAAAGGCGAACAACTTAAATAAAAGGGGCTGTTATCACTTAACAATTCGTTAACGCTTCAGAATTCTTCATGCAAGTAGTAAAAATTCTTCGGAAGTCATATTATTAATGCTTTCTTGAAGTTCAACTATATAGTTACAAATTTTATTAATGCCCTAATGCTTTTAATCATATAATATATATTTATATCAACTTACATAACGCAATACTTTTAATGTTTACGCGACGATTTTGTTAAAGTTATTAATATTTATTGCTGCTTATAATTATTACTTTTCTGAAATTTAAAATATGTACTTAATTCCAATATAATATTAAATTATTTTTTCAACTCAAACCCTTACCACAATGAGCCCATTAGGCCCCGCTTGCTTATCCGGCGACTTCTCATCCACTTACACGTGGTGCCTCAGATTGGGGTTAAAAGACAGGAAAAGGACTTTTCAGTCTCTCATATAGAATCTTCAGTTCTAAATTGGCAAATCAGAGTTGTATTTGTTTCGTAAGCTTTAATTGGTTGTTCAATGTTTTGATTTAAAATACGACACTGATTTAAGAATATGTTAGTCATACATTCATAAGTTTAATTCGTTTATTCTCTATAAAAATATTCGAATGGGGATTACATCATTACTAATTTACGTCTTAAACAACTGTATTTAAGAAAACAGATCAAAATCAGTGATTCTTCGCTTTCCGATTTGACATGATTGCTTTATTATTGGTTTTCTTGCGTACAATAGCCTCTTGCAGGAGTTACATACAGAATGATTAGAATATACGAATGGCATTTTGACAATTAATTAACAGATTTAAGAGCTCTTACAGCCATCACCTCTTTTTAAATAATACAATGTAGATAATTTCGATTTGAGTAGTAAGGAATAATGAAGAAAAAACAGACAGTTCATAGTTCATCACTTCAATCCGTCAACTGTTGAAACTCACTTTAATCTCCCCAATATGGCAAGTATTCCATCTATATAATAATGAAATCGATTCCCTTCGTCGCTCTCTGCCCCCGGCCATTTTATTAACAGAAAATCGTGGAAAGGTATAACAAAATATTCCTGCTCTTGGAAACAGACCGGAAATCAGATCGAAATTAATCATTCCTTTTCCAATATATAGAGAAAAGTGATCTTCGGCTTCTATCGTTGTTGTGCCCCGTGGGTTTGTTTGTTCCTTTGAATCGCTGATTCCGATTCTGACAAAGAAGCCGCTGATGCCGGTTGAAACCATTAACACACAAACGATTAACACATGTCAACTCATGTGTCGATCCGCATTTATTAATTTAACTTAGAAGATATAAATTACGACCACAATGTCACAAGACGTTTGAAAATTTGTATAAGCAAAATTTGAAATATTTCCTTAATACTTTTAAAACAAAGCTAATAACATATGAATAACAATTTAATAACTTTTTTTCCAGAAACAGCTATTGTTGCAACGCAGAGAAAATCCTGAATATTTATTTTAAAATTAATCTACAGAAAATCTGAAACACCATTGTTTTTTCTTTGACTCTGGTGACTTTTGTTCCCGGAACATTCTTCTGTCGTAATCGATGCCACACCTATTGTAATTTAATCTACACCAATCGAATATCTAGCGCATTACGTTTGATACCTCTTTTCAATCTTTTCTATTATTTCAAATGGAGTTAAGGTAAGTTTAAAGTCTCGATTTGAATCAACATGGCGGATGATTTGGAACGGATCAAGCATTTGACAAAGACGACACTTGAGCAGGAGCCCTCTCTCCAAACTTCCATGCAACACCACGCCAACTGGAGGACGTTTCACGCTCTGCGTATGATTTAGAGTTTCCCAAGCCAATATACACAACACATGTTAAGTAGAATCGGGTTTCGAACCTGTAATCCTCCGCCTTCGATTATTAGATTTATACATCTAATAATCGAGACCACTAGGCCAATGCGGCGTTACATCTGAAATGAAAGAAGACATTGAAGTCTGTCAGTGCAGGTTTCAGTATCTCCTAAAAGAGAAGTGCAGATCACTTTTGTAAGAGTGAGTGGTGACACACAAGTATAGTTTCGGAAACCTCTGCTTTTAAAGCAGTTATATATATACGTGACATATCGCGCAGGTTTAACAAAGAACTTTCATTATATAGAATGCGCTTTACCCTTAAACGAAATAGGGAGTATAATTGTTACAAACTTTGTAAATGCAGTTACAGCATATCATTTTAGTTCTAAACATTACACGTATTCATAGCCATGTTTAAATATTTCACACATTTTTGCAACAATATTTTCATCATACATATCAAATCTAGTAAAATTCTGATAAATTCTTATGTGGTGCCTTCAATACATTGCAAGAGGAAGATTATATTTACGGAAAACAGATTAATAACGTCAAAATAATTATGAAAATAATATGGTGATACAGATAAATATAATAAGAGTTGATATTTTTACTAACCTCTAAACTAATTATTACCTGTTTATCACTTCAGTCGATCTGAAAAGAAAACAGAAAAGTTACGAATTCCGATTTAATATTCTTTTTGTGGGAAGAATGAGTTTTTTGTATGTTACACCTTAGGAATCTGCAGAAGGTCGCATTGCCAAAAAGATAACCAATGTTGCCGACATGTGCCTTTCCTGTTCATAAGGGTTCATCGATAACTTCAACGCCTATGCCAGGCGCTAATTGACGATGCCGGTCCGGCCATCGAACATTTATTGTAATTACTGTTCCTGTGAAAAGTA
>BGPR01032175.1:0-17639 GCA_013235015.1 Araneus ventricosus | reverse complement strand
GTAAAAGGTTCCGAACTTTGAAAAATTCCATCGAAAATAATTTTAGGGATATTAAAATATTTATTATAAAACCATCATGTCCACGAAGAGTAAACACAGGAAGAGGCCAGTAAGAGCTGCATCTAAAACTGAAAGTAATGGAATGGTAAAGAGAGGGAATCGACTCTTCAGGCAATGGCTAAGACATGTGATTTTACCGAGTACTGAGCAGTGGCGGTTTTTCGCACAGGTGCTAGAGGCTCCCGCCTCGTCCCTCGAGACCCTGGGGGCCTCAAAATCTATTCGGCGTACATCGCAATACTAATCTGACGGCGAATGTGCGACACTGAGTAGGGTCAGGGGCCTCGAAATAATTTTGCGCCTGTGGCCTCATATTTTCAAAAACCGCCACTGGTACTGAGCTACGAATAGATCACTTGCACCTACACATCAGAATCTGGTATCAGAATTTAATTTATAGTTGGTCGGAATTTTCAAAACAAATTTGTTTAATTTAAGTAGGATTTCCGTTCTTTAGTGAAATTAAGATTTGAAAATGTTAAAGTTAAAAAACTTTGAAAAATTCCATCGAAAATAATTTTAGGGATTTTATTGCTGTTATCGTTGCTTGACGCTTTCTATTTCGGAATGTTTAAGTATGTATTATTTACTTCGGTCGAGTTCTCGGATGTAAGAGCATATTTACGGATCCTACTATGGTTTGGATTGAGATCGCTTTCCATTGGCTCTCAGCGTCACGTGACTTCGCTTGCTTCTGAATGATGTCATAGCAGCGCGCTTAGTTTGGATTTCGATTTTTGTCTTAGCTATTGTATCATGGAAAAACCAAAATTATCTTTTAATTACGATTATTTTGATATTTCTAAAAGGAATGATGAATTCAAGATAAAGATAATTTTGGTTTCTCCGTGATACAATATAGCCAAGACAAAAATCGAAATCCAAACTAAGCGCGCTCCTATGACATCATTCAGAAGCAAGCGAAGTCACGTGACGCTGAGAGCCAATGGAAAGCGACCTCAATCCAAACCATAGTAGGATCCGTAAATATGCGATGTAAGACACGTTTACCTCTTCGTAGTTTCTGAGGCTCGAGGAAGTTATTATTGGAATCTACTGATACTGTTAAAAGTCTCTGTTGCCACATATTAAGAAAGAAAATTTAATGGGGCAAACAAGTGTGCAACGTAAGGCCGACAATCAAAGGTTACTTAAATTTACCTGCCAATAGTAATTTCACACAAAAATGGTGGATAACTTCTGGATCGAAATGAGAAAATCTATATAACGTGACTTGACAAACTTAACCGGCATGCCATCGAACATCTAACTGCAAGTAGCTTCATGTTGCGCCACGGCATCTGGTGCACGTGCCTGCAAGAAGCTCAACTGATTCTTAAATTAAATTGATGCAGCTTCCTTGACATGTGTCATATGAGAATACATCGACTCCATAAAATGGAGGCAATTGGTGATTATGCTTTGAGAAATAACTTATCAAACAAACACTTATTTATACATTTATATGCGTGTGATGCACAATAAACAGAGGAAGATTTACGTTTTAATTTTTAGTCGTTTCTTTTATTCAAGGAATCATCTCGCAAGAATTTACATATAAATATCTATGCAGACATTCAAGCGCGTGTGATACAAAGTAGAAAGAGGAAGATTCTCGCTTTGAATTTTTAATTTTTTCTTTTATTCAAGGAATCATCCGAGAAGATTTTTTCAGTTTTCGTCATATTATCCAGGCTTGAAAACTTTAAGTACAAAGATAAGGTAAATTCTAATATGAGTTTCAAAATGAAAGTAATTAAGTATAAATGTACAAAACACGATGGAATATTAATGTAAAGAACACGCTCTTTATTAATATACTGAACAGAAGAGCTTAATTTTTCTATAGAAAATAAGTAGGTGAAAACAAAATCGTAAAAGCGTGAGAAGCTGAAAAAAATGCTAAAAGGAAACTACTCTATAATGAATATCATAAGAAAGAAACTTCTCAAACATTCTTTAAAAAGTAAAAAAAAATATATTAATGAAAATATGATTAAAAATTCCAATTAACTCAGAGTGTATCTATCAGCGCCTCATGCTATTACGATTCTGCTTTGACCTTCAGATTTTTTATAAGAAAAATTGTGTTCTATTTCTCCGTACGTTAATCAAAGCCTGTTTAAAAAACTGCTTTATATTATTTTACTGTCAGCTTGATAATTAATTAATAAAAACAGAAAATGAATACTAATAATATACCTTTCTTAGAAATCGCTGGTATGATTAAAAAATTCACAGCACAGAAAAACGAAATTCAAATATTTAGTAGAGCAAAAAAAGGAAAAAAAAATCAATTTTAGAAGATAATTTGAACAAGTTTGAAACAAAAATAACTGCATTCATTCAAATAAAAACTCAATGAAAAAATACAATATCAAAAATTTTATATTCTACTTTACAGAACATTAATAAAAGCGTGTTTTTTTAATTATATTATTTTACTTTTTGCTTTACAATTAACTAATAAAAACACACAAGAAATACTAATAATATACTTTTCTCAGAAATCGCTGCTATGATTAAAAAATTCACAGCACAGAGAAACGAATTTAAAATATTTAGTGGAGCAAAAAAAAAAAAAAAAAAATCAATTTTAGAAGATAATTTGAACAAGTTTGAAACAAAAATAACTGCATTCATTCAAATAAAAACTCAACGAAAAAATACAATATCAAAAATTTTATATTCTACTTTACAGAACATTAATAAAAGCGTGTTTTTTTAAATTATATTATTTTACTTTTTGCTTACAATTAACTAATAAAAACAGACAAGAAATACTAATAATATACTTTTCTCAGAAATCGCTGCTGTGATTAAAAAATTCACAGCACAGAAAAACGAAATTAAAAAATTTAGTGGAGGAAAAAAAAAAAAAAAATTAGAAAATAATTTGAACAAGGTTGAAACAAAAATAACTGCATTCATTCAAATAAAAACTCAACGAAAAAATACAATATCAAAAATTTTATATTCTACTTTACAGAACATTAATAAAAGCGTGTTTTTTTAATTATATTATTTCACTTACTAATAAAAACAGACAAGAAATATTAATAATATACTTTTTGTAGTAATAGCTGGTATGATTAAAAAAAATCACGGTACAGAAAAACTAAATTAAAATACCTTGTCGAGCACCGCCCCCCCCCCAAAAAAAAAAAATGTCAAAAGATAAGAAGGTTCAAAGAGAAATAACTCCATCCATTCATATCAAAATTCAGTGAAGAAATACAATGTTAAAAATGTTTTATGCCCCTGGCGAGGCCTGCTCAGATAATGACGAACATAACACTTTTAATCGTGACAAACAAAATGAGCTTCGTTTGCATTGTTGCTCAACGTGGATTTCAAAGTTATAAATAAAGCAGTTAGTCATTGAAAAACTAAAATAAGCAAACAAAATTACGTATAAAAAGTGCCTCCTTCATTTAAATTTATGTACCGAGCTCTTTGTGTTCTTAGTATCTCGGCTCCTTTATATGTCATGAAGGTGTGTCAGTGTGCTTAATAGCTGACAGCTGTTGAGAATTAATAGCAGCCATTTATATCATCTGTCTGCATCTGCGCATTCCCGTCGCGCAGTTGCCAGGTTTCCACCAAACGATATGCTGTTTTCTCTCATTTCGCTCCGCTTTGTTGTGCGTTACCGAGCTAGTTCGCTGCTGCCGCAAGATTTATATTAATGAAACATCAGCGAAAACAGAAGCTCTACAATAGGGCCCTTTCATTCCATATAATTTGTTTCCGGAAAGCGTGTCAGGGACTTTGCTGAGCTTTTGTAAAAATTTTTATTTTCTGACTACTGCCACCGACTACCTCAGCCCTTTTGAAATTAGTTTAAGATGAGGCGTGTAAGAAAATGAACTCACCGAGAAATGTCTGGAGTGGAAAATTACTTTGGAATAAAGATATAAATTTTTTCATTCAATTTTTTTAACAGTTTCTTAAGGAATTTGTTCATAAATGCATTCCTGATGTAATTTTTGTAGTTATGGTACATAAAAAGTGCCGAGTTTGTGGTTGATACATATAAGATATTTGTAACTCTTAATGAGAATTTCTCCAACTATGGACAGTAATTCCAAATACAGTTACTCAAATACATTTTAGTATTACGAAAGTTTTGATAATGGACGCTTTTGTCATATTCTGGTACATTAAAGAGCAAGAATCGTTGAAAAATTTTTATTAAGAATCATCAAATAGCTATATTATAAACCTCTTTTTATTTATTAAGAATACAATTCATTTTCTTAAATGGTGTTTCCACAAATTTCAATACAACGGCAGTGAAAAAATTCTTCTTCCAAAAAGCTCCCCTCACCACCACACACACTCACACACTAAAAAGGGGAGGGGGAATAAAAAATATATTAGAAATAAAACTATCGAAAAATCTTATTTAAGTCTCACTATAAATTATGGATTTTTAAAAAAATATTGGCTATATCCTGTATGGGATCTCATAGCAAAATTTTGAAGTCACAGCTGAAGATAGTGCTGAGGACAAAATTAATTCCTACAACAATCTAGGCGAAAGCCTTAAACATTTACAAAACTACTGCAAAGCATCATTCAAGTTTTTAACATTTTTAAAATAATATTTAATTTGCTTTTACTTTTATGTCATATCATAAAAAAGACATTTAAAAGAATAATTGGAATACAGGTCTTTATAGGACCAGTATTCCAATACTTTAGCCTTTGGATACTTTAAGCCTTTATAGGGCCATTTTTTTTCTAGAAGTGGTATAATAAAATAACTTTGGTATAGAGATTAATTTAAGGAAAGAAATTCATTTTGCTTATTGGATGACATTATTTTTTGTTAATTAATTTAATTAATTAATAATTAATTACCAAGTCAAGACACTACGTTATGGTCTGAGATAAGAAACTGAGACATCCAGGTTTTTATTTCATCGAAAAATTTGGGCGAGAACGTACGCCAACCTTAACAAATGCATTTAAAAATTGATGGATTTGGTGGGAAGCATATTCCCACGGCCTTAGAAAGGGCTAAGTAGATTGCAAGACAAATGAATATGACGTTATACATTATGCTAATTATGTTAACGTCATATTCATTATCATATTCATCGTCAACGATATTAATGCTAACATTGTAAATAAGTAATTTTACATCGGCATTTGTGATGTAGGCATAATCAATAATTTAACAAGATGTTTGGAATCCTGGGTTACAAAAGCTAATGTAATAAATTAGCCATCGAACTTTAAGAGCTAAATGTTTTTTAATAATATGTATAACACTATCCCTTTCCTTGATTAATGGTGCAATATTTATATCTAGAACCAACGCCAATGCATAACCCAACAGACTACTTATAATGCAATAGTTAATTTTGGAAAAATACTGCATCAGAATTTTGCGTTTTGTGAAAAGAACTTCAAAATTTGCATGTTAAAACTGGGCAAATCTGCGTCCACTTCTAGATTTCTGATGTTTTCTTTATAATCATTCATTTTTGAAATTAAATCTTTTTTGGCCTTTCCTTCTAAGGGAATAAAAATTTAATTTTTTTCGAACTTCATTGCAAGAGTAAACAAACAAAATCAATTTAACTCAGCGACATCTGAATTTTTGCCACCCAGTAACATGCATAGTAAACAAATATGAATAAATCAATGCACTGAAATGCATTGATTTATTCATGTTTGTTTGATGATTTATTCATGATGCGAAAAGATTGATTAACGTTTGCCAATGACATTTCTTTTGTCACGACATTTCTTTGCAATGAGATTGACAAAATTGCAATGACATTTCATTTGCAAGAGCATAATGCTTAAATACGGTTGAAAACGTTATACACATATTAAATATCTATAAATAAACATCATAAATGAAAATTCTGAAAACAACTGAACAGCAACTAATGCCAATAACGCGATATTTTCCTTGGAATTCTATGTGAAGTCAAACAATAATGGAGTCCGACATTATATTTTTCTATGCATGTTCAGTTAGAACGACCAGTTTATCCTCTTTAACTATATGCACACAATTTCTGAAATAGCAGATGATGGTTGAAACAAAATGGTTGCTAATCTTCTCGACAAAAACGCCATTGAAGCATTTTGCTTGCGGAATGGGAGAGAGAAGAAGACTGCCAATAAAACTGCACTGTAACTCTACAGAAGCCAAATACTAGATTGCTTAAAAGTTTGCGAGACACCGTTATCTTGCTTTAGTCATGGTTTAGTGCGGAATGTCCAAGGAAGGCACCAAGGAGCTGCGCTTTCCAATTATCTCTGTTTCAAGTGAGATATTTGTGATAATATCGCCACGGTTATCCTGGACACTGCATTTTAGCTGAAAATGAAGAATTTCAATGGCTCATTCGTTTCGATAAATGACGATGATGCGATGCCGGCCTGCCAAGTCAAAGAGAGACTTGAAGAAGCAAATCATGTTACGCGATTTATCTCGCTGGAAGATAAGCCTTTGGCATTTCACTTCTACAAATATCAAATTAGAAATCCTGGACAGTGCTTGAGGGAATGGCTTGCGAGCAACCTCAACATAGTATCGTAAATGTAACGGGTCCTTTTGTGTTGTAAATTTGCAAGCCGTTGTAAATTTTTTCACTGCAGAGTCTATGGAATGTTTGATAAATGGACTTAAAGGCTGTGTGGTTTCTTAACCAGAAATAAACGATTTTGGCACTAATGTCCAATAATGATACCACGGAGACGTACTTGCGCTAAATTATCGTGAAAGCATCGCCATGATTAATCTGGACACTGCATTGAATTAAATATGTTGAATCTGCGCGCCACTATAATTTCGAAAAAACATTATGATGCTTTGCTGGCCTGCAAAGTTATATGCGCTGAGGAGCAGTTTCAGGTAAATGATATAAAAACGAGAAACCTACTCTCTCTCTCTCCTTCAACGAACACTATGAGCAGTGGCCAGGTTGCCAGCTTGCCCGACGGCAAGTGGGCCCCTTGCCCATAAGTCATTTTGGGCCCCAGGATATGTACGCGTGAGAGCGAGAGACGGAAAAGAGAGAACACTTTTTCTAGCAAATTTCCTATGCTATCTCACACTTAATTTTCAGTTTGGTTACAAAATTCTCAAAATAAAGGTATAGTTCCAAATATACAGTATACTATACTCCCACCAAAATGATTTCCAATTCAATCATAAATTTCACTCCTAATAATACGTATAATACTTGTAAACTGTAATTAATTATACTATATGTAATAGATTTTTAGATTAGGAATACAATATTTAAACTTATTAACTTTAATTTATTGGGTTTAAAAGTAAATAAAATTAAATATGTATATATTATGGCACTGTAGAGTGGGTCCCCATTGACTCCTGGCAATCAATATTTTTAGATCCAGTCCGCCACTGACTATGAGCGTTAAATAAGCAAATAAATGAGACTGTTAAATATAGTTCTGTTATAGTCTTCAGACTCCTTTTAGATATTTTTGTACCACAATTGGTCGTTCTGTATTCAAACATCCCTGTGCTAAGGGATTACAATTACGGCTTTGGAATTTTGTGTTAGCTTCTTATGTCGTGACACTTTCTCTGCAAAGGCATCCATTTTTGTACAAAGTTCCAAAATAGATGTTGGAAAATCTTAATTGTGACTTGTTTGCCGTTCTATGGTTTGTTTTATACAGAAGATTATTGTGGGGGATGCTTTCATCTACATAAATAACACAAGTCTCAAAATGAATGGTTTTAATTTTATTTTTAAGAGATATTCGTATTCGTTATTTGCACTAAGTTAAGGTAAGGATTTGGATGCGCATATAATATTTTAATATATATTGCGCATATAATTCATCATTCTAAAATATGGATGATATTTCGCTATGTAATATTTAAAATAGTTTCGACAATATCTTATCATGCTTAATATATGTAATTATATATAGCATGATAATATATATTGATATAATGTTATATAATGTGGAAGTAAAATATCTGCAGAAGGAAATGATCTTGTTTCACCAGTTGTAAAACACATTCTACGTTTAAAACGTGAACGGTTTTATTTTTAGACACTATACATTCCTTTCTCAAGTAAGTCCGTTCGTAACTTCCTTTCTCGAGTTCAATCCGGGACGCTCAGGAATTCGAATGCACAATCCGGGACGTTATCCATTTTGTAGGAAAAGAAGGGAAATGGTTCTTGGACAAAATCCTAAAATTAAATTAAAAAACAGAATAATTAATAATAAATAAATAAATAAAGCTGGGAGAATTGAAGAAGCATAAATAAAATATTAGACAATTACTTTCACTAGCTTTCCTTCAGGTAGATTCATCTACATCCGCCATAATAAAAAAGACACTATTATTATGTATTACAGTAAAATTGGGGAGGCAAATTCTTCAAAAGTTGACTTTTAAACTTAAATCTAGTTAATTCTTTTCGAAAGATGAACTATTTGCTAATAAGCATAAAACGGGACAGTGCTAAGCATTGAATTCAAATACGAGGTACTTTTTCAATATAGGAGTTTTTTTCTTGTAGAAAGAATCGAAAATTGGGACTGCTGCGGATAATTTGCGTGTCTGGTCGCTTTTATAGAGAAATTTTGAAGGAGAATTAACTTTTACTTTACTTTCATTTAAAAGTAACTATTTTAAATTTCTTTTTAACATGCGCTATTTACTCATAATTAAAATCCGCGATACTTAATTCAAATCTAGGAAAAGCACTAGAAATTCGAGACTGTTCTAGTTAATCCGGAACGTCAAGTCGCCTGAATTATAACGACGGTTTTCATCCGAGGTGAAAGATATCCGAGGATAAGGCATGAATTTTGCATGTGGGCAAAATCTTACGTCAATCTTGATAATTATCTAGCGCGAGTTTTTTTAGACTCTGAGATATTTTATTCTACTTCAACTCATTAGTTATCTAATTTGAAGCAAAAAATAGTGACTACTCCACAAACTATCATTCTAGAGATACTGACGAATGCTTCCTCCGGCTATTTAGCTCCCGATGGCGAAAGATGGTTTCGACGAACACTTGCAAAGTAAGCTCTGCATATTCATATAGTCATTCCGTCTTTTTTCTCACTTATTCCGACACGATGTCATACTGTGTGAATTTGCAAAGTTTATGTTGTAATCATATGCGCAAAATAGCTTAACGACATTTCGATGCATCAGAATCAATCATCCTGGATTTGTAAGCTAAAACAGAAGCACTACTTACCGATGGAATTTCGAAACAGGACAATGTTATTAATGATCCTGAATTAAATCCAAGCATAAAGAAGCCATTTTAATTTTTCTTTACCAACTCGTTCTCGAAAGGTGACAATGTGATGCTGATGTTTCCATGTTCCTTGTCTGCCAGATGTCATTTATTTCAGAACAATGCGCGGAAAACTTTCGCTTTGTTTTGGTGACTCGATTCTTAAGAAGAAACAGAGCCTTGTTCTTCGAATAGCTCCCAGACGTTGGCACGCCAATCCGTCTTCTATCTTTTTAGGTAGTGGAATAGGTGGATTTTTCAGTTGATGAACATTAAAAAAGTCCTCATCAGTGGCGAATCCAGGGGGGGGTCGGGCTACAGCCCCCCAGAGCCAAGCCAGAATTCTTGATATTATTTAAAATCATTAAAACTGTTTTTTCTTAATTTCCCTCTTTAAAAAATAATAATAAAAACGTTTCAACATTGCTTTCTGGCTTGACAGGCTCGAAAATTTTCCTACTTTTGTAGTCGTTCAACTCGTACTTGCAGCTTTGACGCGGTCGAAGACTTTTTTTGGCTAGTTATTCCATTGTAACTTTCATTAAATTATAGAAAGTATTGTATTGTTCTTTATGATTCTTATTGTCAGGTGAGTAAAGACTGTCAAGTTAAAGAATTTTGGTTTACTTTAGCCTTGAGGTTTGACATTCGTCACGACGATACAAAATTTTTATGACCTCAGCCCTCCCCCCCCCCCCCCCCCCCCATCCTAGATTCGCCCCGGGGCCGCATAGAATTGGGGGGGGGGGGGGGTTATTTTACCACAAAAAAATGAAGTGACCACAAGTCCCAGGTTTTTTCGGACAATTCCGTCTTTTGAATATTGTCCCGGATGTAAAATAATTGAATCGGCGAGAAGAAAAAGAACAGTACAAGTCCAAATTCCACTTTTATCCGGTTCGATAAATATACAGTGGTGGATTTTGACAATACGAGGCCACACGACAATACGATTGTTTAGAGGCCCCCTCCCTCCACTCAATGCCGTAATTTCACCGTCCGCTTAGCAACGCAATGCACTTCCGATAAATTTTGAGGCTCCTCCAAATGCACGAGGCGGGCGCCTCTAACCATCTGTGCGGAAAACCGCCACTGTAAATAAAGATCTAAACATTGCGTATAAGAGAGGTACTATGTCAGCCTCTCTTCGTTGGTTCCACGCATGTTTTAAATTTAAATGAGTATAAAAGAACCTACCTGTCCAAACTTAAAACTTGATTATCTCGAATTGAGAATTTCGGACTAGTACTGCTCTTTTTCTCGACGATCCAATTGTTCTCGATGTAAATTAAATGTCACAGATAATGATTTCTTAGACTAGCGTCTCATTCTGGAGTTACACTAGGGCCCTTTTTGGAATACAGATCGTAATTTTGAGCCACTATCGAATGACGACGCCTGATTTGGTGCCTCGTCCTCCGAACTGGCAAATCATACCAATCTGAGGGTGTTTGGCCTCTGATGACAGATTCACCAGAGTCAGACTCACGTTCTTAAGAACTGAGGTGAATATGGAAAACGTCCCGTTTCAAGGCTGCGTGAGCTGTTTTGAGATGGACCTCTTATTTTGAACCATGCTCAGATGATGAGGATGACACCTAAGCTGGCACTCCACACTCCACGACAAGCAAGTACGAGAACGCTTGACTCTCGCTGGCAGATTTAGAGTATACAGTGCGGACATTCATGGCAAATCTTCGATAGAATTGTGCCTCGAACCTGCCATCCACTAATCTCGAAGCCGATATTTTAGCCACAAGCGAAATCTATTAATTTTCTGGTTGTATCCTTATAAGTTAATAGTTCTTATTAATAATTTCTTTAAAAAATTGAACAGATTTAATTATTAACTAGATTAAAATATTTTAAAGCTATATAGTTATTAATTAATTAATATTAAAATTTAGCTTATGAAGCATTCTGTTTTCCAACTTTTACAGTACATACGATATAGTTACCCTAACCGTGCTCCTTAATCTATTAATAGTGGAAATTTTCTTTAGTTAACTCCGTATCTCCGTATTCAGAGTTTATTTTTTTCACACGAATAATATCTGTATGAGTTAAAAAAATTTATCTAGATGTAGAAACATAAAAGAAAATATTTATTACAAAATTAATCGTATTCAAAGTTGCTCCATTCTGTAAATTTCCTTTAATGGTAAAAGAGTCATTGAGTCAAGAGTCAGTTGTAAGAAGTATGCATTGAACACAACCCATGTGAATGAACCAGGCTGAAAATGTAGTAAAAATTTAATTTTTATGCATATTCAGCTCTTCGTGCTTTCTTTCTACTATATTTTTAATAATTTACTTTGATAAGTTATTAGATGTCCCGAATTAACATAGGCAAACCCGAATTTTCACTATTGACACTGAAAAAATGTTCACAATTGAATTAAATGTCTCAAATAATTAATTTTTTTAAGATTAATTAACTAATTCAATCAGAAAGGAAATTGGCTTCTGAAGAAGAAGAACTCTCCTACCCATTTTTTCTTCACATAGAAGTAAATCGCCTAATATGAACAATACGGAAGAATTAACCTATATGAAATCAATAAACCTTCTTCTCAACTTACTACTTATGTGACTTACCATCCGCATTTCTAACCACAAAAAATAAATTTCAAAATAAAAAATGATTTACTGTTGCATTTTTGTTTACAGTACGTGCAATAGAGTATATATATTATTTATTTTTTATATTATGAACGATAATTCAATCAGAAAGGAAGTTGGCTTCTAAAGAAGAACTCTCCTACCCATTTTTTACTTCACATAGAAGTGAATCGCCTAATATGACCAATACGGATGAATCAACCTATATGAAGTCAGTAAACCTTCTTCTCTACTTACAACCTATGTGACATACCATCCGCGTTTCTAACCACAAAATATAAATTTCAAAATAAAAAATGATTTCCTATTGCATTTTTATTTACAGTACGTGCAATACAGTTGATATTATTTATTTTTCATATTATGTACGATAATTATACGTGCACAGATTGAATTTTTGTGTTTTATGTATAATACTTATAACCAGTTTGAATTAAAATAGCATTGAGGAACATAAATACGAGACCAGTTGGAATAATGACCTATCAGTAAGAACGGAATTCGATCGTAAGTCGAGTAGGACCCAAAAAGCAATTTCAAATATATTATTTATCTTCCTCTTCTACTGTTTTGAAAAGTTATTGATAATTAACTCTTTCATTGATTCTGAAATTTTTAAATGTTATTTTATTTGCTTATTTACACATTTTTGGGGGTCTTTTTTCCGATACCCTCCACCCCTGTCAGCTTTCTGGATTGTAGCTCAGAAAATCTGATTACTTCAGGTTTGTTCATAGCTCTTACGAAACTATATAATATACAGTCGGATCTCTATTTAACGAACCTCTATGTTGCGAATTTCTCTATTTAACGAACCTCTATGTTGCGAATTTCTCTATTTTGCGAACTTTTTCTTGGAACCAAGAACATTTTACGAATTTCTTCGTAAAATAACCTCCAAATAGCGAAGTGCATTCTCTATTTAACGAACATTTTCTTGTGATCCAATATTTTTTTCCCTATTTCTCAAAATATTTCTAAACATTTCAAACTTATTCTTTCTTTTAACACATTTTACGGTGATCAATGACCTTGAAGCTGGAAAATGTCAAAGCGAAAGCGCTTGACATCAAAGAAAAAAAATTAATACTTCATGAGGTGGATAAAGGCGTGAAAAAAAAAGGATATTGCTTTAAAATGTGGTATTCCTCCGAACACCTTATCAATCATAATAAAAAAAATCGTGATAAGATACAAAATTATGATTCATCGAATTCTTGTTCAAAACGTTTAAAAGCATGTCTCTATGAAGATGTGGATGAGGCAGTTTTGAAGTGGACAGTGCGAAAAATATAAACAATACAGCAATGAATTGCGATGAAGACGAAGATGATGAAGATGGAAATGATCATGATGCAGAAATCAACAAACCTTCGTATGATGAAATGCTAAAATTCATTAATTTTAATATAAAATTATTTTTTAATTGAAAATACAGTGTATTCCCGGACAATATTTTGTTTTATTCTTGTTTTCCTTGCAGATTTCTTTTTGATGGGTAAGATATATAAAACAAATAGATATTAATTTACAAAATAAAGGTGTGATTAATTACTTTTTTAATAATATTTAGCGTTTATGAATTTAAAATCTGTTTTGTGTAGTTTAAAGTATTTTAAAATGTGAATTCTATTTAACAAATTTTCCATATAACGAACTTTTTTCGGGGATTTAGTGACTTCGTTAAATAGAGGTTAATAGACTATATATTTTTAATTTTCGAGGATTTTTTCCAAAGTCCTAACATCTAGAGTGTAAGCGTAGAAAAGCTGCTGATTTTAGTCTGGTCCTCAGAAAAAATCTTTACTTTTCCGCAAAACACTCTATTGGGAAAGCAAAATTCAAACCCGGTTATACGAAAAAGAGAAAGAAAGCCGCACGAATGTGGCAGATCGCATGTTTAAACATCATTCGTTTAGAATCATAATAAAAAAGGAGGAACAAAATCAAATAAAAACCCTCTTCTTAGAAAAGACGTCACAAATAACAAGTCCTCGTACCGTGAAAACTGGTAAGTGCTTTGGATACGGATTTGCCGTTGTCGTATAATATGAAATCTTGGTACCGAAGGTATAAATCTCTGAGAATTAGTCTAATTCACGTCTTCTGACTGATATACACGCACGCAAACTATAAATTATGAGCCTTTAATCCTCAGCGAGCAGGCCGAATGGGTTATATTTCTTGCAGAGCTTTTGACTTTTCAAGTAGGGTTACTGGCCTCCGGAGTTTGAAAGCTGCGGCGATCGCCAAATTAAATTTTGGCGGATTTTTATTACTTTCTGTTTCTCTATCCAAGTATAATGCTTTTTTATGTTTCCTGTTTTTGCATTGGTTCCGTTATTGTTGTTTAAAGTGCGAAACACGAATACGTTACTTTCTATGGTAGAAGGGAAATCTGCATGTTAAAAGTTTTAGTGCCAGATGTGATTCTATTCATCTTCTATGGAAAATGAAATTCGGATTTGAATATGTCCAATCCAACGAATGAAAGTTCTGCCACTCCCGATTTCTTGATCTTTCTTCACTTGAAAGTGCTGGTCAAACTCAGCCATTTTCATATTATCTCCTAACTCCATTATAAAATAATTTAAAATATAGAAATTTACTCAAGACCTGAAATGAAAATACGAAAATTTTACATGTTACACTTTCTGTTTGGTATAGGATTTTTTTCGTCATTCCAGGTTAAAACTAAATACCAAACAAAAATATTATATAATATTAAAAGCAATAAATACGCAAGTAAAAAACTAAACTCAGCACTAAAAACACAAAATAATAATGAAAAAGTATTTAATAGTAATCATAGAAAATTAATAAGTCGAACTTTATAAAAGATAATTATTGTTGCATAACCCTATCAATTACCAAAAACAATTGAGACAAGAATTGTGCTACTAAGCAAAATAAAATTACATAAGACAAAGAAGCAAGATAATTAAAATTCCTAACACCACAGACTACAAAAATAATAAGATTGAACTAACAAGGAAAATAAAATTTGAAATAGCCAAAGCTAAAAATTGAATATTCGATATTAGTATACCTAAAAGGAATCTACATAACAGAGGAACTACAAATCTGATAAAAGTGATAATTCCCGTCAAATTTGACGTGTTTAAATAGATATATATGCGAGAAAAATGTTTAACATTGATTGAACACAAATAAAATAAACATAAACAAACTATACCACGCGCATGATATACCACTGACGTAATTTACTACTTTCTATTAAAAAACAGAAATTAATTTGAAATATATGATTAATATAAATTAAAATTTATCGGGAATCATTGATCATAGAGAGATAAATTTTATATCAATCGATAGAAAATTTTATTTTACTATTTTACAGCTATTAAATTTGAAATTAGAACGACAATTACTCTTTTAAATTTAAAATTACTGAAATTTAGGTTCTCTAACAATGAAATAATGCTGTTTAACGTCTCGCAGTGCTATGGCGCGAGTTTTATTGATGGCGATATCAGAGCGTTACCGAGAGACAGATCTGGTCTATTATATTAATAATCTCGATATCAATTCTGAATTCACTTGAAAAGCACTCTAACCGCTTTCTTCTCGCATTTTCTTTTTCACTTCAATAACATTTTCCAGCCGCTAAATCTATATATGTAAGAAAATCGAATAAACCAATCAAGCATTAAATATTGATAACTAAAAGGAATTGATGTCAACATATTTGTTTGGTAAATTTTTACGAAATGCTTTTTCAACCACGAAGTTTTTTGTAATTAGTTTTGTTTACTACTATAATAAAGATTTCTTTAATCTAACAGATAGTTGTTATGATTTAAGAGGGTGTGGACTAAGGTTGAGTTTATTATTTTTATTTATTCTATAGCTAGGCTTACTAAACTTCTCTGAGATTTGAGAGCAATTGCCCCAGTTCTGAAGCTTGCTCTCCCCTAGACATAGGTGTGTATTGTTACAAAGCTATAAAGTCGTTTCCCTGAGAAGCTAATCTTGGCGACCTTGGCGGCAAAGTTGGCGACTTTGGCGACAAAGAGAATTTTTTAGAAGGACCTCGAACTTTCAACCTATTTCTACTGGTTTCATGAACTTTCTAGAGATTACGTCACTTCCTACGTAATGAAGTCACTTCCTGTTGAAAAGTATAAAGGCAAGCTCTCAAGTTTGATCAGCAAGCAATCTGGTGAGCTAACAAGAAACCTTTGAGCGCTGTGTTGAGATTTATTGGTAGTCTCTGTTGTGAATTTTTACTAGTGCTGTGTTAATACTTGTGCTACGTCTCTTTGCTTAAAATATTTGCAAAATAAAGAGCTTTATTTTTTTAATCCTGCTTATTGGATTGCATTCACGTACACCCACAAGCCAATTTCGTTACAATATTTTAAACTGATCCGCCTGTATTTATTGTCAAGTAATGCATGATATTACTCTGAACTTGGACAAGTTTCTATATTGTACAAGTGACCAGTCACGGCTTATCCATTGGGTTACAGAGCTTAGCAATCTCCTACAATTATTTTAAATATTTAATTTTTAGTGACATTTATTGGCATGGCTGTCTTGAGATTTCGATGATCTTATGGAATTAACGATAAGAATAATTTTTTACTCACAGCATATAGTAGCAGTTATGTTCTGAAAATTTGTTGTCGTACAGCGAAATCTGAACCTGTATCGAAAGAGCGCTAAGAATAGTTCTAGGGTTGCATCCCAGAATTGCTGGAAAAATCAGTTCGTACGCGTATCAAAATGAAGCTAAAATTAAGAAAATAAAGGGGGAAACGCTGTTATTGGAGCTGCAAAGTTGAGCAGTCTATCCCTAACTATACGGAAGTTCAGAACTTTATCTTAACCCCCCCCCCCCAAAAAAAAAAGAGGAAAGTATTGAAAGAATCTTTCAATATTTTCTTCTCTTTTCTTTTTAGGTTTCTTTTTCCTTTTTCTTTTTTTAAATACTTTTTTTAAGCATTTCATTTTAATATTCGCATAATAAATATTATTTCAATTCTTCTCTCTATTTCTGTCGTTGTAAATCGATTACTCAAATAAAGATGATGAATCTCCAAAGAGAAATTTAGATATATTTTGGTATACGCAGAAGATTTTAAAATCTAAAACTGAAAGTTCAAATTTTTGGTTAAATTGCGAAACATAGAACATTTTCGGAAAAGGAAGTGAATAACTGACTATTCAATGTTGTCATCACTGGCTTGCTTAAAAAGTATGACAGTTGTAGAAAGAATGCATCGTCCATTCATTATAATAATGCATCAACCAATAAAGCGTCGTTAAAAATTTTATATCTTTGTTCCACACTTCTTACTTTTAATACATTGAGATGCCTCATGATATTAAAACTTGTCATAAAGTTCTCGATTCGGCACTGACTGACACTCGAAAGTGTTTTCGAATGAATATGTCACTTGAAAACAATCATGAGATTTAATTTATTTTGAGCGATGTGTTAGAAGTTATTGGAATAAAGCCAAACAAACAAGTAGTAAAGCTCACTTTATATCCTCATAGACTATGAGATTAAAATTAACTTGCTGGATAAGAATTTTATATGATATGTAAGGTTGTGATACGATTATAGAGAATAATATAGTTGGCTGACCTCATCATCTGCCCAATAAATTTTATTTGGACTTCATAAAAGTTTCACAGTTTCTTGATTAATATTAC
>BGPR01032174.1:0-17639 GCA_013235015.1 Araneus ventricosus | reverse complement strand
GACAACCTTTTTAGGGAGTACACGGGGAGACCACACTTCCGTTGGGTTCTGAGAACGAATAACAATTTATTGATATCGTAGTATTCGCAAATACACTACTGGCCCAAAGCATTGTGAGATAAGTAAAATGCAATGCAATGGTTCACAATCAGTAGTGGAGAATCGTAGGAACTCTCATTTTACAGTGAAGATTTTGTAAAGAGGACATTTAGGGGACCGTCCACAAATTGATGAAGATGAAAATTATTTAAGCTCACTCCGTTTCACAGTAAGCTGATAAAGTTTTGAAACTTTCTTCAATCGTTTTGCTTCTTCTGCGCATTGCCTACGTGCATTTTCATAAAAATATGATGAATATTCGGGATGATATAAAGGTTTCTTTAAAACATCCCAAATTTTTCGCATGTTTTTTTCTTATAACAAGCAGAGTTTGATACCAAATTTTGCGAAACTTACGGAATACTCAACTGCAGAGAAGCATCGTATTAAAAGTTGAAATAAATACGATTAATAGTAAAGGAAATATGAGTATTTTTAGTAAATAATAGTTTACTTCGCATGCGCGAAACGTGTACCATTTTTTTTTTTTTTTCATAACTTCAAAGCTAGATATATAAGGTAAATTATATAAAAAATTCTAGTTCAATACCATTAAGATTTTGAATTCTGTCGGCATTACAGCCAGCAGAATTTCTGTTGCTTTCTGAGAGAAACCAGCGGGAGTGATCTCCCCTAAACTTTCTCCTAACACATGTAGAGAAAAAAATAATCTAAAAGGCAGTGAAACGAACAGGAACCCCTAACGCAGTGGAGAAAAACCAGCCGGAGTGGTCTCCCCTAAACTTAATCGTATACTTCTCAAAAATTTGTCATTTCCCCTCTCCCTACGTGGATAAAAAAATTCGAACCTACTGTAAACCAGAATGTAATGAATATCAGAAGGCTTTTAGTTGTAGAGTATAGTGATTGTAAAATATTTAGGTGAAGAATGGAATTCAAAGAGATGCGTATATATTAAAACTCAGCAATATTTATTTTCTATCACATTCTAGCAAGCTCCGCTAACGCGAGGGCGTGCGCGAGCGAAAACAAAACGGGAGAAAATGACCTCATTCGCTGTCGCTGAATAGCTTGCGCATGCGCAGAGATTTTGTTCCCAGTATGCAAGTAAAAAAATTGAATATGCAATTTGAACACCTTTTTTTTAACCGATTGAAACGAAATTTGGGCACAGATCTATAATTAATATTAGCAACCGTCATACCAATTTTTATTTATCTAAGCCAAAGGGATTACGAGATGTCATTTTTACCAATTAGCGATTCTACAGTAAGACAGACAGTCAACCCTTTGACGGATTTGGCCCAAACTTTTATACGGATCTACATTTCTGATGAAAGAAATGTGTACCAAATTTTATCCATCTAGCTATTCAAGTATTTGAGTTATAGAGTTCACATGAACTTGGACAAACACACAGACAGATTTCCCGTAGACGGGTTTTTGTCCAAAATGATAGAAACCTACAAATTATGTGTAAAGATCACATACCAAATTTCATCCATGTAGCTGTAATAGTTTTTGAGTTATCGCGTTCACAGACAGACAGACATAATTCTAAAATTGTGTTTTTCGGACTGAGGGAGGTCTAAAACGTGGAGATTCGTCAAAATCTCGAGTTCGAATTTTTTGACGATTACAATACTTTCTCTTTGTATACTTCGTACACGAGAAAGTAAAAATCGATAAGTGTTTTTCCATAAATTGATATTTTTTTAACTTGAATCCTCGAACAGCAATAATGAATTTTATAAAAGTTGAATATCCTGCGTACCCATTTGCACTTATAAATTAAATACATAATTAAAACCATAATTCGACGATTAATTCTCGAAGATTCTAGTTTAAAAACTATTGATTTGTGGGAACGTGGGGGGGGGACGCGAGGTCTACGATTCACAGAATTACTAGTCTTTAACCTTGACCGCTGCACGTGAGTGCATGCATTAGAAGTCGTTTTGTTTTTCGGCTTGTCGCCGTTCTAAGAGGGGTGTGTTCCAACTTGTAGATTTCAATCAAGTTGTCTCTTAAGGATCGATTTCGTTCTCCACAGGATATATAGTGGGATGTTTCGATTTTCTGAGTCATGACAGATTCGAATTTTGCGTGATATGCATAAAGAATTAAGCATAAATGCTGCTATAAACCCAGACGTAGAAGCAAACACGTGTTCTTCACTATTCAAAATCCAATATTTTAGAGCATGGCTTTGTTTGGTATCGTCGATAACTAGCAACAATATATTCCTTCCCCTTACACAGTCAGACATCCTTTCATTCCAACTTTTGCATTGCAATTATTCCGAAATCTATGCAGGATGATTCAAAAATGCGCATGTAAACTTTTGCGGCAATAGGGAATACAAGAGCAAATCGAATGAAAACAAGAAATTAAGTTATTGGAAATCTGGTTCAAAATATGAAGGAAAGAACTAAAGAATAAATTATGGCAAATAAACATCAATAAATATTTTTAAAAAACTTCCTTAGATGAAACTGAGAGATTTTTTACCAGTAGTATTGTTAGATTTGCAGAGATGATCTCTCTTCGCGGAAATTATGCTTGTTTTCAGGCAATTATCAAAGAGACGGTAGTCTGGCAGTAGAAGGGGATTCAATCTTTGAAAAAAGATCTATGACTTTTATTTTTATATTTTTTGTATTATTAGGGTTATATATTTTCACAAATTGTATAAAGTTCATTTTGAAAGTTATTTCATTAGCTAAAAATGTACTTACTATTCTTAGTAGTATTATTTAATTTACATTTATAATTATTCATTAATTAACAGAAGTAAGGCGATTTAGTCAATGCAGAAAATAGGTCTATAGACGGCATTCTAGTCTATAAACAGCATTAGTATATCAGATGAAATTCGAGATACAGATGGAAGTTGCTTTAGCTCTTTGAAGGGCCATTTTTGTCTAACAGTGGTATATTAAAATAATATGGAATGAGATTGATTGAATAAAAGAAATTCATTAAGTATATTAGATAAAAATAATTTGATTTGTAAGTTAATTTGATTAATCCATAATTAATTAACAAGGTATGACACTTCGTTTTTGTTTGAGATAAGAAACTGAAACATCTAGATTTGCGTTTCATCGAAATTTGGAAGCCTTTAACAACGCCAGCCCTCATTCAGCTTCAGATGTTGATAGAACAGTAACAACAGTGAAAACGAATCTAAGTTCTGAGACTTTGGGAGGGTCTGAGGTCATAAAAACTTTGTATCGTCGTGATGAGTGTCAAACCTCAAGGCTAAAGTAAACTAAAACACTTTAACTTTACAGGCTTTACTCACCTGACAATAAGAATCATAAAGAACAATACAATACTTTCGATAATTTAATAAAAATTACAATAAAATAACTAGCCAAAAAGTGTCTTCGACCGCGTCAACACTACAAGTACGAGTAGAAATGACTACAAAATTAGGAAAATTTTCGAGCCTGCCAAGCCAGAAAGTAATGTTGAAGTGTTTTTATTATTTTTTAGAAAGAGAGAAATTAAGAAAAAACAATTGTAATAATGTTAAATAAAATCAAGTATTCTGCCTTGGATCTGGGTGGCGGGCTGTAGCCCGATAGCTCCCCCCCTGGATTCGCCACTGGTAACAAATTAATAATTATTCTAATTAATTGATAAGTAATTCTACTATGAAAAATCATATCATGTGGTTAAAGTGTTTATAAATATTTCTTGTAATTTCAGGAAAATTTGATTTAAAACCTTAGTTAAGGTTGGTTGGCCTTAGAAAAGAAACAGATGGAAGTTGCTTTAGCTCCTTAAAGGGCTATTTTTGACTACCAATGGTATATTAACATATCTTGGAATGAGATTGATTGAAGAAAAGAAATTCATTACGTATATTAGATGAAATTAATTTGGTTTGTAAATTAATTTGATTAATGCATAATTAATTAACAAGGCACGACATTTCGTTTTGATTTGATTTAAGAAACTGATACATTAGATTTGACTAAATTAAAAATTCTAGTTGTTAAAGCAAGCCTAAATTCTCTGACTAATCCTTACCCTCGAAAATATGATAGATATTTCAAATTAGTAAAAGTAATAAGCCATTGGCAAGTGGTGTCAGGAAGGGGTTAAAAGTATTAAGGTTGCAAACATTTAATTGTATTTTATGCTTGGATTCTGAAAACTCGTGACATTTTCTATTTTACTTATTAATGTCGAGATTCTACTTTGACATTACTTAATTTTAGTATAAATCAACATAATTTCTTTTTAAAATTCTGTCACATGTTCATTAGCTTCACGAATGAATATGAATTTTGATCAAAACCAAAACGATAAAATATGCATTGTTTCAGTGTTGACACTTAATTACTTCATGATTCAAATACCCATATAAAATAATTATACATTTGAAATGTCAAAAATATTTTATTGTGAAGTGATTCCCTTCTTATCATCCCCGCTACCACTTTCTCTATCTTGGGGGGGGGGGGGCCTCCGGGCAAGATCACTCAGGTCAGAGCGTTCCAGCATTGCTTAATTTACGACCACACCACTGTGGGTCATTCACAAGTCGGAGTGCGCCGAACGCACTTACGAGCAATTCGATCCTCTAGGCCAATGGTGGCGAGACTATGACCCGCGGGTCAGACACTGACCCACGAAGGCGTTTTAAATTACCCACGCGTTCAATTTTATAAACTTATTTTTTTAAAGCATAAAAGAGACCATGCCCCACGTCCACCGACTCACCCACTGATTTTGTGAAAGAGGTTTGGTTCCCCTAACCGACTATCATATTTCAGTTTTATGGCCTAGTGGGCCGAATGAAAATCCAAACGCGATGGAATTCTAACTTTTTTCTCGGCCTACTCCATTTCTGATCGGTTTCTTACAGTGACCATTTATCAATTGAAAATAGTGTAGCTGAAGGTATCTATTTTGATGACGCAATTTCAAAATTTGCAGAAGAAAAAGTTAGAAAGAAGAGATTCCGAGTATCATGTTAAAGTACAATGGAAATCAAAATCATTCAAAGAAAGAAAAAAAAACTAAGAAAAATACTTTGAGAGAATCGATTTAAACTAGTCGACTTTTTGAAGGGCTAAGGAATATATTCGAAATGGATTCAAAATTTTGGGGAAATTTTTCTGTAAGAAGCTTGCATTACGCCAAATATAGCTTCTCTTAGCCCGAAATTTCCCAACAAAAAACAAAGGAAATCAGTACTATCAAAAGCATTATAAATGAATAAAAGACTAGAACCATGGTGCCATCTGTATTCGAAAAATAAAAGCAAAACAGAAGGAGGAAAAACAGGATGGGTAGGGAATCAAATCATTTAGACAAATTAATAAGAAAACTAATAAAGTATTATATTTTAAAGTATTATTAATAAGTATTAAAGTACAGTTTGTTGGATTAGAGCATAGAGAACAAAACTTGTAACAATTGATTAAATTGTATAATAATAATAATAATAAAGTTATGCACTAGGTACGATCACAATGAAAAAAGATTTCTTACATTGTACATTAAACTTGCTTATTAATAAAAGGGCATTTTACTTTTTTTTATTCATAAAAAAATTGTTTACAAAATAATTAACATTATACCCTCTTTACTTAAGCAACTGAATAAAAAAAATTGCTTTCTCAATAAATTTAATTTTATATTTTGGTGAACATGGGGGTGACAAGTTTAAACTCCGCACCGGGTGCCACCAGACCTTGCTACGCCACTGCATCTACCCCAACCATCCCTTCAAGCAAACAAGTTTTATTAATAATTTTAAGGGCAGTAGCGACTCGTCAGCTCAGAAACGAGCAGTGCTGCAAATAATAATAAAAATCCCCCATAATAATACAATTCAAATATATTTTTTAAAACAACTTACTTCTAAATAGTCCCAAACTTGTAATGGAACCATCCGAATTGTATTTCAGAAAAATATCGCCGTATCCGTTTTCGATGAGTGACTTCTAATAAAAGAAACCGAATGTGTATTAATCAGAGGAGTTTCTGTTAGGGCAACGTGAAAGCGAAATCTTAACCAAATAGAAGCGAAAGAGAACAAGCGAAAAAATAAATCCAGAGAGCGAAGCCCACTCTTGGGTATGGAATGGTTTAGTTAAGTTATATTAACGTCCCGTTTTGAAACAACACGAAGGCTATTTTGGGACGGAACTCGTAATTTTCAACCTCGGTCAGGTGACGAGGACGACACCTGAGTTGGCACCCCCTCTCCAAACTTTCGCATCACACCAGCGGGAGGGCATTTGGCCCACTACGTATGATTTATCGTGCAACAGGCCCAATACACGGAAGATTTTCAGTGGAATCGGGTTTCGAGCCTGGAGCCCTCCGGCCCCAAAGCCGAGACCTTACCACCAGTCTACCGCGGCATCCTTCGGTGGAAGGGAGAAGAAAAGGAGGATCTCGCATTTGACTGCACCGATTGCAGCCAGAGCCACCTCCAAACTCTATGGGAGGAAACTTTGGTTTCGGCTTTCGAAGCGTTGCGCAGTGATAAAAATTTGATCTTAGCGAGGGATGTTTCTGAGTATCCCCATCTTGTTTACTTCCTACCTATCGATTCATTTTCTGTCTTCTTTCTTCGTTTTCTTTCTTTTTTTTTCATTTTCGTTATTAATCGAATTCTTCAATGTGAAAAAATAATCAAATAAGACTAAAAAATAAACGAAAAAACAGGCTTTTGTTATAGATTCTGGGGGTGCTGCAGCCCTGCAGCTCTAATGGACGAGCCGCCACTGGTTAAGGGCTTAGGTTAGCTTAAGTAAAACGATTCGAATTAGCTTTATTACATTTGTAGGATTTATTTTTGATCTTCATTTTATTCGATTTTTTTCTTTAAGCAATAGTATTAGTTACAAGTCTTAACGATTGAAAACAGCAATGAAATAATTTCTCATTAATTTATCATGAAAGCTAACAATTAACTCATCGTCGTAATCAACTGTGTGTGTACGCGTGCGTGTGTGTGTCTGGAGATTACCAACAATTCTTTCCCGTAATCTTAACGGCTCGCCCCAGGAGTATGTATACCTAGGGTTGCCATAACTGCCAAGCATTGATACTGGACGTTTAAGTGCTAAATAAATAAAACATGAAAAAAAATGGGGAGGTAGTGGTTTATTTTACTCTGATAAAAAAAGTCGATGAAGTTTAAGCAATCTAATAAAATGAACCCGTAGAATAATATAAAGATGCGAGACTAATCCTTTTTAGCCCACACATATTTTAAAATTGAGTTTGTTTGCTTTCTTAATTATATCATTTTCTTCTTTCACATAAATATAAAATTGGGACAAGATTTTAAAATCATAATGACAAACCAAAATGGCTTCAGTTGTCTTCACTGACAACCTGTTTCTTTCGGTCCTACCACTGAGTTGACATTAGGGGAAAAATTCACGCAGAATTTAGGGAGATAACGGGACAAATAGTAATACGGGACAAATAGTAATACGGGACTGATTAGTGAAATACGGTGACAGTTCCGTACATACGGGACGTATAGCAACCCTATGTATACCACAGGTTAGGAACCTCTGGTTTAACTCGAACCATTTTTGAGTTATCGTGTTCACAGACAGACAGATATAATTCCTAAAATGCATTTGTCGGACTAATGGAGATCTAAAACGCGGAGATTCATCAAAATTTCTCTCTCTCTCTCTCTCGGAGTTGAATTTTAGACGATTGCAATACTTTCTCTATGTATTGTTACAAAAGTCTTTCTGTGAGTGTATGGTGTAAGCAGTCCAACACGCAGGATAATGGAGAATGAAGGTTTATTCACAAATGTGCAGGAAAACACGTAGCACAGGTAACAGGAAACAATAGATCTTGCACAGCTTAGCAACGCAAACAGACAACAATTCACAGGTAATAACAGTTCAGCACTTTGAGATTTAGAAACACAGTCAGCAAATCACTAATAACGACAATAGCAACACTTTCAATGGCACTCAGCTCACCGGCTTCCTAGCTCGCACTACAGACGAAACTCCAAAGTCGTTCCAGTCGATCAACACCCCTCTCTGAACCAAGCGCAGCCCTTAAATACTCTCCCCGACACGCCGTGACGTCACATAGAGTTTTCTCGTATATTCAAGCGTATTTTCTTTCCTAATAGAGATATCGAGAAAAGGGACGCATTTTCTGGAATCATCGATTTGTCGCCAAGGTCAGGGGTCCAGGCCCGCCATCCCATATTTACCCCTGTAAAACTCTCTTCCCAAACATAAGACTAGTCAGGCAGGAAAGCGACATTACATTTTTGCAACAGTATACTTAAGTATATGAGAAAGTAAAAAGGAAAAACGAAACAAATGATCTCTCTCTGTGTGAGAGCGCATGCAATCTTCATTGAATCAATGAATATTTATTTAAACATATGTTCTCTCATTTTTAACGACAAGTGTAAACATTAAAAAAAAAAATGTTTAAAAAAATTCAAATGTATTTCTTGAATTCATTCCAGAAATGTAGACTAAAATTTCAAGATTTAAATTTACACTGCATTTTTTGGGAAACCAATCTATCGTGCAAATCAAGCGTAGGTAACAAAGGGTGAATTTCTTCAAATAAAGACAGGAAAAAGAGGGGAACTTGAATTACGATACATGATTCATTCCATTTTTTAGACACAAAACTATAAATGTCGTATTCGTCAAAAGAAACAATGAACTAAAAAAGCAGCAACTCAATGTTTTTCGATGCAGAAAAAAATAAATTTTGCGTCGCCAGTTCTTATTGTTAAAAGTATACAGAATTTTGCACAAAATGTATGGTGCCCTGTGTTCATTTTAAGCAAGTAATCATTTAAACTTTTATTAGTCAAGTAAACGAAGGTCAAAAGTCAACGAATAGAAAAAAAGTGTAGTTTTGAAATTTGGCACAGTTGTTGGGGGTAGTGTCCTAAACGACATACTAAAAGTCCCCGCCAGTGGTTGTGCAGGGGGGTTTAAAGGGGGCGTTTTCAGTTTTTCTTAAATATCTCGAAAACTATGGGTCATATAAAAAAAAATACACAATTACAAAATTAAACTACATGAAATTTCCTACAAAAGAAGTCCTACTTTGTTTTTGTAGCATCAATATTTTAGAAGATACAGGGGAATTTAAAAGTTAATATTTCTAAAATTCCTTATTGTAATGGTAAAATCGATTAAAAGTGCTGAATCAACAACCCTCATAATAATCTCATGCCTATATAATATAAATAACTATACGAGGGTAGTATTGCATGTGTCGGAAAGGGGGGATAACAAACCCATTTGATGAACAATTATGCTCCTTCCTCCCCTTCACAAGTTTTCTTTTACTCGTAGTCCAGTCAACGAATTGTAAATTTTAAAAAAAGCTGTAGTTTTGAAATTCGGCACAGTTGTTGGGGAGAGTGACCTAAACGACATACTAAAAGTCCCCGCTGGTGTAGGGGGTACGGGGGGTGAAAGGGGGGATTTCTCAGTTGTTTTCAAATATCTCGAAAACTATGGATCCTAGAGAAAAAAAACTTCAGTAAAAAGTTAAACTAAATTAAATTTGCTATAAAAATAGTCCTACACATTGTTATTAGGATGAATAGCTTAGAATATTATAGCAGTTTGAAAAAGTACGTAATTACAATAAGTGTTTGAAAATGTTAGTTTTATTTTTATGAAAATAAGTTATATTTGAAAATAGCGGCTATCTATTACAATATATCTATAACATATTAAATCTTTCTGTAACATAATATTATAAAAATATGCATAATCCATTTTTACACTTGCTCGTAATTAAATTTCACCATGTTTTTCTAGTATATGATCAAGTTCGAGCGCATCCTTTTCTTCTAGAGGTACACCTTTGGTACAGGTACCATTGCAGGTGTCAAAACAGAAACAAATTGCTAAACGTGTGTTGCTCCACAGCTCCTTTGGTTGGAGGAATTGAGGAAAAATCAGCTGATCTGATTGATGATTTGACAAATACTCCATATCTACGATTATTCAAATTATGTTCATCATCAACGGCTTTGTACTAGGAACATCTTCTCACCGGCTTGTGAGATATCATCTGGTGTTGATGAGGGGTTATAAAAGATGTCAGCAATGTTTTTATCTGGTTTAGTTGATTTTTGAACAATATAACTATAGTACTTAGCTTTTTCTATAAATATTTGGTGTAATGTCGCAGCCACAGAATACATGGAGAAGGAGGATGGTTTGGGCGAAAGAAAGTTCTCTCTGCAGCTTTCTTGTAAAAAATAATTTAGCTTCGACTTTTCCCTTCCAGGCTTCATAAAATAAATGTTACTTTCTGGTGGTGCCAAAGCAATCAGTAACACAACTAGGTCTACGTCTTTCCCTTGGGATGAGAAGTCGCTTTCTCTAACCCATATCTCACAATATAAGTATCAGCATCCCCTGTAGTGACTCTCGTTTCAGTTCCTTTAGAAGCCATTTTCTGTGTTAGTAATTGAACATGTCTGGTCTTATTTCTTCAATGGCAAGAAAATGTTTCTGTCGAACTGTGACAGACTGGTTGAGAGCTTTTAAGTTAAACTAAGGATAGATATGTAGATTTAGATTATACTGTCTAAATACACTCATTTGGAGCATTAACAGAACCAAAAGACTGAGTAAAGGGATATAGTGGAGGGGAACGGACGTGAGGGGAGGAAGGGAACACGACTGTTCATCAAATAGGTTTGTCGCCCCCTTCCTGATACCACCACTGATCTCGACACATACAATACTACCCTCGTATAATTATTGCATAGGCATGAGGTCTTTCTGAGGGTTGTTGCTTCAGCACTTTTAATTCATTTTACCATTACAATAAGGAATTTTTGCAATATTCACTTTTAACCCCCCCCCCTCATCTTCTAAAATTTCATTCTACAAAACATTTAGGACTAGTTTTGTAGGAAATTTAATGTAGTTTAACTTTATAATAATTTTTTTAAGCTGGGATCCATAGTTTTCGAGATATTTAAGAAAAACTGAGAAATACCCCCTTTTAACCCCCTTAAAAATTTAATTTTTGTATGCAATGTAAACAAGTGCAACGCGTTTCCTTCGGTAAACAACCATCGTTGTCATCCAAATGCGCTCTAACGTTGTTTGTCTGATATGTGTGTAACCGAACTGCTGCGACACCCCTTGTGAGAAACTATTGGAAATGCTTAGCAAAACGACAGTTCATTGCTTTTCCGTCGCTACCACATACGTGTGCACTGCCAAACTGCCACCAATGCAGTACTTCCACCGCAATTCCTACTGCCGTAGAGGTGTCACTAATCACTTGCCCCACACAAATCGGACGTGTGCACCAGGCCTAAATCTCGTCTCCAGCAACAAAATCTCGTCACCAGCCGGCATTCTGAAGTCCAGGACACACGCGAGCACGGACCTTAGGGGACGGTGATAATATAGAATAGGCGACATATTTTTCTCCATCTGTGCGTGGCAGAGTCGGATTACTAAATAGGCAAAGTAGGCAACTGCCTATGGGCACCGCAACTTTAGAGAACCCAGAGAATTTTTTTGTGGTAATTTCAGGGTAATCTAATTTTGGACTTGCGTTTGATTTACAAAGCCCATATACTTAAACATATTCAAATTAAGTATTGCTTACATTTCAGAACATTATTCTTCGAATTTTTTCATGATTTCAAATTTGTTTACAAACCATTTTGTCGTCTAGTTTTTTTCGTAGTTGAATGACTAGTTCAGAAGTCAACAGCTCAGGAAATATTTATATTAGAATATTAAGATTCTGCCAAAAATGCTTTGTAAATATTTTAAATTTTTGTGTAAAATTACTTTTAAATTCAAATTTTTCTATACACTATATAGATTTTTTTTATAATAAAACAACTCTTGATGGTGATTCGCAATTTAAATGTTTTGTTATTTCATTTTATCATAATATGTGTTATTTAGAAACCTGCATGTATAGAGATTAAATTAAAATCAATAAAAAATATTTTTTTTTAAATCGGGGAGGGATAAGGGGTACCCGAAACTAATATTGCCTAAGGGCTCCTGGGGCCTTAGCCGGGCCATTGCGTTAGGGTGACCTAAACATCAAATCGCCGAGTAGTGACCAGATCTTGCTTGGTCCCCGAGTTGACAGGAATTATTTAAATTGAAGGAATGTGTCATTAACCCTTGATGTATAGTTGGACTTCTTAAAACATCGGATTTTAATGCTATTTTAATACACCGAGTTTTTAAGTCTGGTGAGATAAATTTCCAACAACTTCTGTGCTATACGTTTCTTCAATTCCCAATTAATTTTTAAGAAAAAGTGTTTTTTGATATCCAGATTTTTTTTTTTTTTTTGCTAGTTTTTTCTGAGATTTAATCTGTTGGTTAAAATACGTGTACTCCATATAATTTTTTGCGACTAGAATTAATTATAATGTACTCACTTGACTGTAAGAATAAATTATAATGTACTCACTTGATTGTAAGAATTAATTATAATGTACTCACTTGACTGTGAGAATTAATTATTATGTACTCACTTGATTGTAAGAATAAATTATAATGTACTCACTTGATTGTAAAAATTAATTATAAAGTACTCACTTAACTGTGATAGTTAATTATAATGTACTCACTTGACTGTGAGAATTAATTATAATTTACTCGCTTGACTAAAGCATTAATTATAATGTATTCACCTGCACGCTGACGGAAAATCGATAAAATTGTTTGCGGAAAAAATATTACCTTTATCATCAATCAAATAAATTCTATTCTTGGTTTAAACTAGGGGTGGAGAACCTGCTGCCTTAAGGCCGTAAAGAACTTTTTGAGTTTCTTATGCGTCCTTACCAGTTATGTACAATTTGCAGTGAAATAATATACTTGTCTGTAACATAATAATGTTTCAGAACAATAACCTTGAAGAATCTGCTCGCGCGGCCTTTTGTCCAACTCCCCAAATTTAATGAGTCCTTTCAGTCCAAAAAGGTTCCCCACCCTTGGTTTAAACCACTTGTTTCATAAATATTACTCCTGATAACTGAAATAAAGATGCATCCTTTATATACAAATGTCGACTTTCCAAACAAAACTCTCTCGATATTCGCAAGAAAACTAGCTCAATAAATAATCGGTCGTAAAATGGTCGATTTTACAAAATATTTTCATATATCACGTAGCCCTCTTTGAGATGAAAATGGTATTTTCTTACCAACACAAATTGCAGCAAAAACCAAGAAAAACGCCGAACTAATAAGATATGCAATGGACCCTCGCTTAATGAGCATAATTCGTACCAGAAGCATATTCGTAATGCGAAACGCTCGTTAAGAGAAACAATTTTTCCCATATAAATTAATGCAAAATACGATAATGCATTCCATGCCGAAAAAATACTAAAAAAAAAAAATAGACGGGAGACTGTCTCTGCAGCTGGGATTGAGGGGCGTAGACTTACTTACCTTACTCAACTGTGACTTTCTGCGACTAAAGTAGCTGTATGTGACTATTAATTCTGCAGTCTATACAACTCTATATACTGACTATTATTCTAGTGTGACTATGTGACTCTATCTATGAAAAATTACCAACTTTGCAACTTGACTATGACTTTTTGCAATGCTCACTTTTCTCTGTTAAATGAAACTAAAACCAACTCTCTATATTATTTGGTTGCGGAGCTATAGGCGTTTAACTTTAGCGCGAAAAGCGTCATAATTTTTTCCTTTCCCAACACACCATTAGACCACTATGGAGAGACGCAAGTCTTCGTCAAAATTTATTTGTAGCATTTATTCAAAGAAAATTATAGATAAGATTGTTAAGGAGCGTGAATCGCCTTCATCTTTTCTTTTATGGCCGAATAAATGCGGATTCGATTTGCAATAAACAAAAACAAACCAGCGGGAGTGGTCTCCCCTAAACTTTCTCGTATACTTTCCCAAAAAAATGTTCCCTCTAACTAGGGTTTCCATACGTGCCGTATACTATTTGTCCAGTTTGCTTCCTAAACTCCGAGTCATTATAATTTTAAAATGGCCTGCGCCCATTTTTATGATTATGTGTAAAAGAAAAATGATAATAATTTTTAAAAAATTGCGTAAGTTCTCAATTTTTACGCGCGTTGAGGTACAAAACTTTGTTTAAAGTTTTTGAGAACGAAATCTTACTACATTTATCAAGCAAGATTTCACCATACCTTCCATCTGGAGAATGTCCAGAACGAACTTTCGGGTTCAGGGGGTTGCCATAATTTCCGAAGCTACAATTTCCTTCTCCAAGGTCAAATGCCAACTATGCTAACTTGAGTAAAATAAGCGAAACGCTCGCCAACACACAGTCGCAGTGTACACTTTGAACCAAATATGCAATTTGGACATCTTTTTTTCAACGGATAGAAACGAGATTTGAGCACAGATCTATAATTAATATTAGCAAACGTCGTACCAATTTTTATTCATCTAAGCCAATGGGTTTAGGAGATATAATTTTTACAAGTATGCGATTATATAGACCGACAGACAGTCAACCCTTTGACGGATTTGGCCCGAAATTTTATACGGACCTACATTCATGATGATAAAACTGTGTACCAAATTTTATTCATCTAGCTATTCAAGGTTTTGAGTTATAGTGTTCACATGACCGCGGACAGATAGACAGACTTCCTGTGGACATATTTTGTCCAAAATTTGATAGAAACCTACAAATTATGTGTCAAGACCACATACCAAATTTCATCCCCGTAGCTCTAATAGTTTTCGAGTTATCGTGTTCACAGACACACAGACAGATATAATTCCAAAATTGAGTTTTTCGGAATCAGGAAGTCTAAAACGTGGAGATTCGTCAAAATCTCGAGTTCGAATTTTTTGACGATTACAATACTTTCTCTTTGTATACTTCGCGTATACGAGAAAGTAAAAAAAAAAACAAATAATAAATTTATTGCACATATTATAATTTGCAGGATTGAATTCAATGCTTCAATATTCTTAAGTGATATTTCTAATATCCTCTGAGAGTAAAAAGTTGGGCCCTAGACACCATGTTTGATATAACCCGTCACTAGACGCCATGTTTGATAAAGATTAAAACAAAATAAAAGCTCCGTGGATATGACAGAAGCAGGTGCAAAAAAAATCCTTGACTTCCTCTCCTCGACAATTGGTATGCGGAACGTCGTTCGTGAAGCGTCATTTTCTAAAAATTTATTTTGCTCGTTATGAGAATTACTCGTTAAGGAAGGTTCCATTGTATTGTTAACATACTTGTTTCTGATTTGCCTTCGGAGATTTTTTGAATAAATCAGTGATAACATATATGATACCAGAGGCTTATTGAACATGCGAATGATGCCTTCATCCTGAATATAAAACAACTAAAAAATCACCCGTCATGGTATGACGACTGCAAATTGCCTGCTCATTCGAAAGATTTCCCGTCAAACTTGACGTGTTTAAATAGATATATATGCGAGAGAAATGTTTAACATTGACTGAAAACAAATAAAATAAACATATGGTTTATGACAGGAAATATTTTTTTATTTACATATTTCTTGATTCAAAAAACCTCTTGGTAAACAACATTCAGTGTGAAGTATTTTTCGTTGTTTAACAATTTTCCTTGTTCTTCAGATGTCTTTGTGTAAATTTTAACGTTGCCAAAAAATATTATAAAATTATATCATCGCGATTGCAATAAATAATGAGATGCATCGTGGCGTCCAAACTATATCACGCGCACGATATACCACTGCTGTAATTTACTACTTTCTATTAAAAAACGGAAATTAATTTGAAATACATGACTAATATAATTTAAAATTTCTCGGGAACTATTGATCACAGCAAGACAAATTTTATATCAATCGATGGCAAATTTTATTTCACTATTTTAGAGCTATGAAATTTGAAATTAGAACTACAATTTCTTTTATAAATTTAAAATTACTGAAATTTAGGTGCTCTAACAATGAATTAACGATTCGCAGTGCTAGCACGAATATTATTGTTGGTGACGTCAGAGCATTACCGTACCAGTGAGAGACAGATCTGGGCTATTATATTAGTTATGTGAATTGTGTTGTTTTGCGACACTTTGATAGAAATCAACCACGGGAATTACAACACTATATAAAGTATTATATTTTTTTTCAAACTGATGATCGCTCTCACCTGCGAAATTCGGCTTCCATGGTGGAGTCAAATTTTGTTCATCCGCTGCATTACCCTAACACAGGAGGGGAAAACGTGCTAGTGCTGGCGCCTTTTTTTTGCGTTGTAGAACGTTGAAGAAACCGAATATGGAATTTGAACGCCTTTTTTTTTTCAACCGATTGAAACCAAAATTGGACACAAATCTAGTGAATGAATGACTAATTAAGATAAGAAGAATACATACCAAATTTCATTTATCTCAGTCATTGCATTTAGGAGTTATCATGTTCACAAGTATGCGATTATATAGACCGACAGACGGTCAACCCTTCGACAGATTTCGTCCAAACGTTGATACGGACCTACATTCCTGATGATAAAACTGTGTACAAAATTTTATCCGTCTATTTATTCAAGTTTTTGAGTTATAGTGTTCACATGAACGCGGACAGACAGACTTCCCGTAGACGGATTTTGTCCAAAATTTGATAGAAACCTATAACAAATTTCATCCCCGAAGCTCTAATAGCTTTTGGGTTATCGTGTTTACAGACACACAGACAGATATATATAATTCCAAAATTGTATTTTTCGGGTTCATTGAGATCTAAAACGTGGAGATTCATCATAATCTCGAGTTCGAATTTTTTGACGATTACAAAACTTTCTCTTTGTATATTTCGTATACGAGAAAGTAAAAGCACAATTTTCTCGGCACAATTCACATAAAAAATTTGCACGGTTAGGGTAGAAAATAAGAATACAGCTTTATAAAAAATGTTTGCCTTATTTTGTTAAAAAAAACTATGCGATTTTTACTTAAAAGTTTTGATTTCTTAATATAATAATTCGAGATTTCTGTGCCTGTCGGCACTTTGCAGGGCAGGCTGTTGCACCCGAAACTGGGAGAAAACTTACAATGGTTATATGGTTTGCTTCAATATAAACCAGCGGGAGTGGTCTCCCCTAAACTTTCTCGTATACTCCTAACACATGTAGAGAAAACTAGAATAATAAAAGACGTCAAATAAACTTCCGTCGCAAGTAAACCAAAGTTGGAACCACGCGTGGTTTGAAGGATCAAAACAAATTCAAATCCCCTGCGCATTCTTCTGCGCAACAGGACCTGGCGAGACTCCCTAAATGTTTACTTCCTTACAAAATCGCTCCAGAATTGGTTTTTGGCAAACTGCCAAGTTTCGGAGCGTCCGTTCTCTCTCCAATACGCACCAGTAGGCATGCGCAGGGAGTTAGTTTCAAAACTGAACAAGTATGCGATTATACAGACCGACAGACAGTCAACACTTTGACGGATTTGGCCCAAAATTTTATACGGACCTACATTCATGACGATAAAACTGTGTATAAAATTTTATCCATCTGGCTTTTCAAGTTTTTGAGTTATAGCGTTCGCATGACCTCGAAC
>BGPR01032173.1:0-17639 GCA_013235015.1 Araneus ventricosus | reverse complement strand
ATTCAGTTTGGGTTAATATTTTATTCGATTTTTCCTAAAATCTGTAGTAAGCTGGGAAAATCGAGTTTGTTAACACTTTATTGGAGTTATTTTTAGTAGATTTTCTTTTATGAAAGAAATATCCAGTTTTAAATGCAGAAAAAAGGTAGAACAAAATTTGTTTATTATTTAAGGATATTGTGACATACAGTGCTGTTCAAAATTATTAGAACGGACTGTTAAAATTTTATCTTTTGTTCATAAAATGTTAACAACTTGATAATTTACTATTTTGTTTTGATTTTCTAGTACAATATTTCATCCTCCATAAATGAAATATAAGATTTAGTTATTTCATGAAATATCACCACTTCTTCGAAAGAATTATTGTTTCGAAGATTATATTCTACCTGTTCAAAATTATTCAAACGCCTGATAACAAAGATTATAGTTAAGTGAGTACGAATCGGTTTGGTTTTTATTTTGGTAAATTTTAATGATTTTAGAAGAATAATTTATTTTGTAATTTATTTTTTGGGTCTGGTTTGGTATTTTTGGGGCAATCAAACCAGCAGTAATGCTTAGAGCCATTAGAGGTTTCTTTTCAACTTCGACACCGCAACAATGAAGATCGAAAGGATAGGGTACCATATGAAAACCTACCAAAAAAGTATGAATTTGCGATGTTGAGTATCTACTATTTGTACAAGAAGTATGTAACGACAGGATCTATCGAAAATAGAGAGGCGAGTCAGAAAACCGAAAACAAGTACTAGAGAAGACTCTATGAATGCAAGATTTGCACAGAAAAGAATGATATATCGTCTAGAGAGATTGTGAAGGACCTGTAATTGAATGTGTCATCTCTAATAGTTTGCCTTATAATCAAAAACTCAGCGTTGATCGGCTGTATCCAAAGAAAAAGACCATACATCTCAAAACAGAACATGAAAATGCGCTTGGCCTTTCCAAAAGAGCATGTTTCGAAGGTTTCACAACTCTTGAACAGTTTTTTATGGTCATACAAAAGCAGATACGATCTTTTTGGATGAATAAAACGTAACAGGATGTGGGGAAGATCAGGGAAAGTTCTTAAAATGATGAATATCCTACAGAGAGTAAAAGACTGAGGCTGAAATGTGATGATGAATATTATACAGAGAGTAAAACACTGAGGCTGAAATGTGATGATGGATATCCTACAGAGAGTAAAAGACTGAGAATGACATGTGACGTTGAATATTCTACAGAGAGTAAAACACTGAGGCTGAAATGTGATGATGAATACCCTACAGAGAGTAAAAGATTGAAGCTGAAATGTAAAGATGAATATTCTACAGAGAATAAAACACTGAGGCTGAAATGTGATGATCAACGGTAAAATGATTGTAAGTATCTACCTCGATATCATGTCCCAAAATCTGGAGAAATTCATCTGAGTCGACGGTATATCTTTCAACGAGATAATGACCTAAAACACACGTCAGAGGTTTCCAAAGAATATTTCTCAAAAAACGTTATTAAGACACTGGAGTGGCCACCACAAAGACTAGACCTCAATCCCATCTAAAATTTATGTTCAGTTTTGCATCACAAATTCGCTTTTCAAGAGAGAAGAAATAAAAATAATTTTTTGAGACGATCAAAAATGAATGGCATAATATCAATTAGGATGCAATGCAGAAACTGGTTGATAGTCTGAATCCAAGTCTAAAAGCAGTGATAGAGACCAAAGAAGGCCCGAATAAACATTAAAACCCGACATTTTATTTTAAAAAATTGTTATGTTATTATTTCATTGTAAATAATAATTTAATAATGCTTAACATAATTTTGAACAACACATAATTTAGAGTTAATAACATTCAACACATAATTTAGAGTTGAAAATGTTCTGACTTTTGCGATAAAGTTTGAGTTATTTGAAGTTTTTTATAATGAATACGATCGAATTAATAATAAAATTCATACATTTAAGATATAAATAAATAAATTTATTTTCTGTAATAAAATGTGTAGAATTTTGTGTAGCGTTCTAGTAATTTTGAACAGCGCTGTAAGTAGCAAATATCGGTACACGTTTACCATCAGTTCTGTTAAGGAAATGTTACTAAAACAAAATTTTAAAAATTTCTTAATACTACTGAAATTTTAGTAATATATTGGAAGAAAAGGAGTATTTATTCATTTCCGGATAAGTGATTCTTCGGAAAATTTACACCGTCATCACCTTTTACAATACTTTTATTTGAATCGTCATCTGTGTTAAAATTTTTATTTAAAAATAAAAAGTATAGACACATTTTTGAGAAGAAAATACGTAATTTGTTTCGGACGTATTGCTTTTTTTAACTTTTCAAATAAATCTAGCAAGTAAGCGAGGAAATGAAAACGTAGTTAAAATTTTTTTCCTTTCGTCTTGAAGTTCCATTTTCATCTATCTTGTTTCAAAATAAAAATTCAGAGACACAATTTTGAAACAAAATTTGGTTCTTTTAGCCATATTTTATCTCCTAACTCTTGAAATAAATGTAGTAAATAAGCAAACAGTCATTAGGAGTCACGAGAAGTGATTTGCCCTCTTCATTTATATTAAAAGATTCGAATCTAGAGAAGTTGAAAACTTCTAAAATTATATTGAAATTCATTACGAATTATAATACGATCGTCGCTATTCGATGTCTTCTAATCGATGTTACTAGTATTGCACAGAGTTTTAGTAGAATGTTCGAATATAGGACTGTTTATTTCACTGTAGATTTTTGAGGCTCAAACAGTAACAGTTTAAAAAAAAACTTTATTTGACAAAGTTTGTATCGATTGATGATCCTTCATTATTATGGCAATCAAAAAATTTTGTTTATCTTACAGTAGTATTTTAAGTTAGCAAAATAATTTTTGAGGAACTTCGTTTTTTAGTATCACAATAAGCAAATTAATACGTCAATATAAGACAAGGCAAATATGAGATAGGGAGATAACAATAACAACTTCTGAGCAAATGGCATTTCCTACAACGAACTTTTCTTTATCAGTCTAATTCAAATTTCCAGTAGGTTTGTACGCATGAAAAAAAGGATCACATCTGCTAAGTCTGCAAATAAGTACCGCTGAAAATCAAATAGTAAAAGAAATGACAGTTCAATATGTTGCACTAAATATCTAAAAAAATCCCATTCGGTATACTTTTTTAAAAGGAAATTCTTGTGTACGAAAAAGAAAGGGAATTCAAAATCCTATATAAACCCTTCATATCTTACGCCCAACTTACAAAAACAACGTCAAAACTGCTTTCAGTTCGAAAATAACTGCACAAGGACAAGGCAGGTGAGAGGGGAAAAAAGAAGGAAAAAAAGTCCTTTTTGTCCTGCTTTTGTGTAACAAGCCTTGTGACTGCACACCTGCTGATAACATTTCGATTTTTGTCGGGGTTTCGAAACTCCGAAGGGGGAAAAATGAATAAAGCGTATTAAAGAAGCTCCAGCAAAAAATTCTACAGAATAAAATGAACTGAATTTTAGCAAAAAGGAAGTAAAATTGTTTCTTTGAAGATTCAATTTGAGATTATTCTAAATTCGATTTTGTGTAGAAGCAATTTATATGATGGCAAGATCGATTATTCTGATTATTGATTAAAATATTTTTAAACAATAATCTTCAGTAAAAAAAGAAAACGAATATTAAAACACAGAAAATGGTTCGTTGTTTATACTAGGATTGTGAAAATAAGCAGCAAATATTGGAAAACGATTTACCATGAATTCTCATAAAGAAGATTAACAATGGAAATGAATACAGGTTCATAATTGACCAAGCGAAGCGAGGTCTCTGTTTCAACTCGACCGTTCAGCATTTCGTATGTCTGTAAATTTGATTGCCACGCAGTCACGACCAACGCGTAGTTCGATTTTCTTAGAGTTCGGCAAGAAGATTCCTTGAGATCATAAAAAATGACATATATGTAAGAATTTTTATCATTTGATTACATTTCAAGATGGTTGTCATTTTATTGATTTCAGTGTTTTGGCGAATCAATGGTGAATTTAGCACCATTAAAACATTTGAATCAATTTGGTAAAGGCGAGAGATTTAACTGTAATTTTGTGAAAAACAGACATTTAATTGTAATTTTGTTAATACTGAAAAAAGCAGAAAGTTAATTTTAATTTTGTTAATACTGATAAAAGCAGGCCTAAATGTTCATGAAGGATCATAAGTATTTTTTCTTTTTACGCGAGGACTACTGTTCACAGAACTGCTAGTATTTTTAAAGTTTCGACAACATAGGTGAAAATGACGAGTAGGTATCGTCATTTTGAATTTAAGTGATTTCTTGTAAAATGTACAATGTCATGTAATATTTCCACGTTGGAAGTTACATAACTGACTGTTAGAAGGTTACAATTTTTCTTAAAAATCAAATTTTATCACAAGTGTTTGAAAAGATTCCTTTTGTGACTGGAAAGACACCAGATATATTATTAAGAGAGATAGAAAAAATACAGACATGCTCTTTGAGGATTTTCCACGCAGTCCTGAACACTCCCACAAGAACTAACTAGATAATCACTTAACTACCTAATCTCTACTAATAAGAAAGGAGAATGTGTGTGTGTTGGCGCTCTACAGGTCAGACCGCTGTACCTAGAGCTACGAAATTTGGTACATACATACTTTGAAGGGTGGGAATGTGCACCTCCGAGCCACATTTTTAAAAAATTTTAATTAATTAAAAATTAAGCGAAATTTTGGCATTTTTCCTTAATAACTTCCGAAAATATTACAGCACAAAAATTATTTTTACTCTATCTGAAAATGCAAAAAATTACCTTTCCAATGATAGCAATAAAGTTGCCGTACATTGTTTTTTCAGAATTTTAATAAAATTCTAAAAAATTTTTGGCATAATTTACAACAATACTTTTCATTGTTGCAACACATTTCAAATTGTTTTCATTGTTTAAACAAATATTTTATTGCATATTTGTCTTTCATTGTTCTTATCTGAGATAATATCCTAATACATTTTGCTCTTATATCTTTTATTTCATCAAAATTTTTTGTGATATCTGTAAACCAAGCTCTCCGAGATATTGCTTTTCTTGCATTAAGAAATATGGTTGCTATGTTTGCATTCTTTTCTTAGCATGTTATAATCCAGCTAACATGCCGCTGGCCATAAAATGTGCCGCGCAATTTTAATGTTTAAATAAATGCATATTTTACAAGAAGAATAAGAAAGTGAAGATCGTACCAACAACATGGAATTAGAGGTTACGTGACATGGTCAGTTATTTGACTCCATTAGGAACATTTATGTAGACAATGAAGAAAAGAGGTTCAAAGTCACTAACAGAATATGGGATAAATATCTACCACAATCTGAAGTTTAAAATTACGTTGTTAAGAGAACTATGAATATAAAATGATGCGAGATTAATTTGAAATCATATTAATTGTGAACAAGCTGGTCGCCGAAGGCGGCTAGTTAAAAATAAAAAAAAAGAATAAAGTCACCATTTTTTTAAACCGAAAAAAAACGAACAAGTAATATTATGGAAGATGTCTTTTGTTCATGTTTACTGGAGCAAGTAATATGATGTTACCGATCGCGTTATATACGGATAAAAAAACTAAATCGATTAATTTTTTTTGAAAACAAACGAAATAGTGAAACATATTAATTAAAAAAAGACATTTAATATTATTCTGCACGATATAAGGCAAACTTCTGATACTATATTAATAATAAATACAAATATGCAAATAACGGTTACTCGAATCAGGGATTACCAGTAAATATTATTTTTTTTAAAATTTGGATCCAATCTGCATGTTGCACGTTCGGTCTGCATATGTTGCATAAATGTTTTCATTGAAAAAAATCACACAAATTTGACATAGTTTTACTATTTATTATCTTGAATTAAAATTATATACCTGTATTTGCATCAACAAAAATAATTTTAAGTCGTCATAAATAATCGTCATTGCAAATTCAAATTTTCAATATTTTTGCATTAATGAATAAAAGAAGTGTATTTGCTGACCTTTGTAATCCAGTGCAATGTATTGAAACTGACAGCTCAATAAGTTGCACAAAATAACAAAACAGGAAAAAAGATTATGTGTATTTCTTCATTTTTTAAGAAAACGCGATTTCTGTGCATATCAAAAGGAATGGGAATTCAAAACCCAATAATCCAATATCAACCCTTCATTTATGAAGTTCGATTGGCAGAAACAATGTAAAAATAACTTTCAGTTAAATAACTGCACAGGACATAGCAGCTGGGAGAGAGAAAAATGAAAACACTGCCCTGCGTTTTATAACAAACCTTGTGATTGTACACTTGCCGATAAAATTTCGCTTTCCATCGGAATTTTCAGTATACATGTAGGAAAAAAAATCAGTATGGCGTGGGCAAGAAATTCCCACTCTAGATTGTGTAGAATAAAGAGAATGAAACAGAAGAAGAATGAAATGTTTTTCTTTTCTTCATCACTAAAACAATAGTAAACAGGCTTTCTTAAAGACTCAATTTCAGATAATTCTAAACTCGATTGTTGCCGAAAAGCACTGGTAAATGTGAAACGGGTTTTTGCTGGCCATCGTACAGAGATATTTTCAATCGACTTTCAAAATAGATGTAAAAATCTCTACTACTAATAAAGGAGAATGTGTGTGTGTCTGTGTGTGTTGGTGCTCTACAGGGCAGACCGCTGGACCTAGAGCTACGAAATTTGACACATATATTCTTTGAAGGGTGGGAATGTGAACCTCGGAGCCCTGTCTTTGAAATTTTAATTAGAATTTTAATTAATTAAAAATTAAATAAAATTTTGGCGTTTTTCTTTAATAACTTTCGAAAATATTACAGCGCAAAATTTATTTTTACACCATCAGAAAATTTAAAAAATATTCTTTTCAATGATATAAATTAAGTTGCCGTACGAATTTTTCTCTAATAAACTTTTAACAATATTTTTTGGCATAATTTACAAAAATACTTTTCTTTGTTACGATGAAATTAAACCCGTTTTCATTGTTTAAATATATATTCAATTGCGTGTTTCTCTTCCATTGTTGAAGACTAAGTATGGATTTTACTTTCTTTTTATATTTGATCGATTTTTCTTTGAAATTTGTAAAGAAAGTCCTCAAGACGCTGAACAATTATGGCTGTTATGTTTTAATTCTTTTTATCAACATGTTTTAAGACGTAACAGCATTATTTTGGACGTAAAATATCTCACGACATTTTAATGGTGAAATGAAATGCGTACTTTGTATTTTACATAAGGAATAAGAAAGTAAAGTCGGCTACGAGAGAGAGAGAGAAAAGAACGCGGGTTAATGTCTATCACAATTTGAAGTTAAAAATTAAATTGTTAAGGGAACTATGAATATCAAATTATGCATAAGAGATTCATTTGAAATTATATTCCCGGCGAAGAAGCTGGTCGTCGAAGGCGGCTAGTCTTTTATAAAACACGGGTTCAAATTTTTAACGAACACACACAGAAAAAAAATGGCTCGTTAATTTTATTAAGATCGACCACACTGTATTGCCTAAGTAAGTAGCAAACATAAAAAATGATCTATTGTAAAGGCTGTTAAAAAGCATAATAATGGAAAATAAGGGCAGTTCATAATACCTTTCATATTTTAACAATAAATCAGAAAAAAAACCCCGCGAAGTTACTGCCTTTTTGAAGTGGTTTCTTGCAATACCTGCTACAACTTCCTCTGAAGGAAAATGGATAACTGATTATTTTCTTCTGAACAATGCACATTTTAAAAACTAAAGTTTATCACGAAAGGCGTTCTTGCAATTTCAGAGGTGTCTCTTTCTTCAGGGAAACAAGACAGTAATCAATAAGAGCACTGAGACAGAAAAAAAAATGGTCGAGACATGTCTTGCCTATATGGTTTTCGCACGCGATTTCGACCCCACCCATAAGAACAAACTAGACGAATAAAGAACTCAATCGATGATTGATACTGTCAACAGTTGTAGCGATGAAATAAAGTATTGATGGTAACAAATGTTTGCAAAGTTATACTGTATTATTTAAGGAAACATCTAATACTATATAAATATATTAATAATATACAGTAAAGCTTCGATTAACCGTCAAGGGCTATAACGGATAACCGAATAGACGAATAACAGAAGACTCTTAATATACAGTGTGCTCGCTAAGTCCGTTGTCACCCTAATAATTTCTGAACGGCAAGAGCTATAGTCATAAAAGTGGGGTCTAGATATAGTAAAGTTGTCATGCGCTACGCAAGGAAACCGCTTACAACGCCACCTGGCGGCAAAATTCGGAGTTAGCGTTTTTATCTCAAAAGCGGTACGAAATACAGGAAAAACGTCAATACAAAGTTGTTCAGCATCATCGATTTATTACAAAAAAACATCTTGCGCACAAAAATGATGCAAATGAAAAGCACAAAACGCACACTTGCTTGATCGCGTTGAACAAAACTGCACTTGCCGGAAATGAGGCTCATCTATCTGTCATGTTCAAAATGGTGTCCTTCAGCAACAATACACATCTGGACACGGGACTGCACTTCCCGCTGCACATTGTACAACATGGCAGGTGACACGCTGGCTCAAGAATACGTAATACGGTTTCGAAGTTCCTGCAATGTTGGTGGAGGGGTTGCATACACTCGCTGTTTGATGTATCCCCACAGAAAAAAGTCCAATGGGTTCAGGTCAGGTGAACGTGGGTGCCATTCTACGCAACCACCATACCCGATGACTTGTTGCTGGAATGTGTCCAGAATGTACTGTACCTTGTGCGGAGGGACGCAGTCGTGTTGGAACCATACATTCCGGAGGTCACTGAACGGCAAATTCTCTAGAAAATCGGATATTACGTCCTTCCTTTTCTCTTTTCCTCCGCGTTATGTCGCGTTACAATTTCGGGAGTTACGAATCAAACAAATATGCATTTAACGCCTTATATTTTTAACACTACTGTACAGGAGGTGTCTTCTCTTACTAAATCGATGATGCTGAACAACTTTGTAATCGACTTTTTCCCCGTACATCGTACCGTTTTTGAGATAAGAAAGCTAACTCCGAACTTTGCCGCCAGGTGGCGCTGTAAGCGGTTTCCTTGCTTAGCGCATGGCAACTTTACTATACCTAGACCCCACTTTTATGACTATAGCTCTTGCCGTTTAGAAATTATTGGAGTGACAACGGACTTTAGCGGGCACACTAATGTGGTTTCACTGCCGGCTTGAGACGGGAAAGAAAATAAAATCCTTTAAAAGTAAATAATAGACATATATTGCATTTAATTGTACTACAAAAGAATCCATATAAACTTCAATATAAGAGCAGTAATAGAAGAAGTAGTGCAATACGGAACTGTATTGTACTACTATAAACCTACATTATTTTGACGATGACAGATAACAGAAACTGACGGTTAAACGAAGTTTAACTGTATTTATATAGGAAATTATAAATCTATACATAGAAATACCGTGGATTCCAGGTGCTCCAAAATTTTCCCGATTCGAATTTGTTCGAAATAATTGAAATTACGTCTGGGGTTGTGTGTGTGTAACACCAACAGCCCCGAATCATGGAGCTGCAACTGTATGAAACAATGTAACTAAAGGAAACATTCTGCCCTTTCACTGCACTCGTATGATAACTCCTCTTGAATATATTTTATATTATACTCGGATTGTAATCCTCTATGTACTTTTCATTATATTCTTCTTTGTTTGTGTAAAATTATATTCGCTTTTATGTGTTTTTATATCTCATGATGTAATTTTCGCTTTTGCTTTTCAATAAAGTTTCATACCTACTCACCCAACCGACAGGGAGCCGTCTAGGCTCCAAGTTCGGGGGTATGCTGTGGTGTTATGCGCGTGTTGGTGAAAAGCTTGAAATACTGCGGGTAGTTATTGCTAGTAGAGAAGTTAAATAATTTTTATTTCAATTTTTAAACAATTAATATCAGTAATAATCCGTTAATAAATTATTGATTTAATATCTTATTCAAAATTTTTTTCTGTAACTGTTTGGTAAGTAATTTGATGATAAATTAATTACCTTAGTATTGTGACAAAATCGACTTGTGGGTGTACGGGAATGTAGTTCAATAAGCAGGATTAAAAAAAGTAAAGCTCTTTATTTTACAAATATTCTAAACAAAGAAACGTAGCACAAATATTAAAACAGCACTTGTAAGAATTCACAACAGAGATTACCATTAAATCTCAACACAGCGCTCAAAGGCTTCTTGTTAGCTCACCAGCTTGCTTGCTGATCAAAATCCAACTGACTATTCTTGGCTTGAGAGCTTTCTTTTAAACTTTTTCAACAGGAAGTGACTTCATTACGTAGGAAGTGACGTAATCTCCAGAAAGTTCATGAAGCCGGTAGAAATAGGTTGAAAGTTCGAGGTACTAGAAAATTCCTTTTGTAGCCAAAGTCGCCAAAATGGTCAGCAAATTTGTCGTCAAGGTCGGCAATTTATCGCCAAGTCGCCAAGATTAGCATCTCAGGGAAACGACTTTATAGCTTTGTAGCAGTATTTTACAAAGCGATGAAAAATTGTGATCTAAAAATAAACGTAATTTTCTGTGCGAATTTTACACATCGAAACACGACACTACGGTCAGGATACTTTAAAGACTTTATATAAAAAATAGAAAAAAGTTTAATGTTTTTTTTTTACTTTAGGTTTTAACTGTTGTGGTGCGGAAGTTTGGAGAGGGAGGATCCAGCTCACGTGTCGTTCTCGTCATCTGACCGTGTTTCAAAATTACGTTTTTCATCCCAAAATAGTCTTCGTGTTGCTTCAAAACGGGGCGTTAATATAAGTAAACTAAACATAATTTTTAACTCCAATTGAAATACATCTGAAAAGGAGATATTATGTGTATTTGGAGCCGTTTGGCCGTTCTACCGTTTGGCATTTTATCTGTCTGTAAGTTTGCTACGCAATCACGTCAAGACTCGTTGCTCGATTTTCTTCGAATTTGGCATGAAAGTTCCTTAAGATCATTAATAAGAGACGTGTGTGTAAATATTTTTATTTTTTGTTTCCGTTTCAAGATGGTGGACGCTTCAATGGTGTCAGTGTATGGCAATACAAAGGCGAGTTTGGTGCCACTAAAACATTTAAGTCAGTTTAGCAATGGCGAGACATTTTATTGTAATTTTGTGAATACTCATAAAAGCAGGCTCGTGTAAATAATTCGCATTCGAAATAAATGGCTAAGCATTTAATGACTTTGATAAAGAGCAGATTTCAGAAACTTTTTCTTTGGATGCAATTACGCAGAACTACTAGCAATACATTTTGATTATTATACATCTTAAATATCAGTACGTGGAGCTATAATATGATTTATTCCTCTAAGCGTTTAAGCCATATTTTCCCGTCTTTCATGTTTAGTTAAAAAGCACATAATTCATGTTTATGTGTATAATTGTAATGTGGAAGAAATTTAATTTTCTGGTTCTGATTTTACTTTCTGCTTCCGTAAAATTCCACGAAAATCAAGGGCATTATGTATGATGGGAACGAACCGAGATTTTTGAGCAATTAAAAAAATTCGGATTAAGTTGTAATCTGCGTGACAGTGATTTTGAAATATTAAATTTTTTAGTGAAATGATATTCTTCCATAGATGATTTCTACATTTAAAAAGTAAGGGGGAAAAGAATAAAACAAGTATCTTTTATTACACAAAATGTTTTGAATTTGGATCTTAAAGCTAACCAGAAATAAGTGGAAAAAGTAAAAAATTGATTCTTCAAAATAATCTTAATATGATGTATGTTATCTTTTTAATCTTCACCCAAATACTAGTATTAACACAATTATACATGTATTTCATTGAAAAAATACTTTAAAAATAATACTAAAATAATGATTTCTCCAGTCGCAATCGAAAGTTAATTAATTCTTTCTTCCAAGAAATGGAATTGCTTTCAATTTTTTTAATAAAATTTATTCCTTTAGCAAATATCATTTGTATTATCAGATTTTATTCACTGTTGCCGTCTAATTAATTTCTTCAAAATCTAGTTAATTTCGCAAGTAATGTGTCATTAAAACCTCTGACATAATTTGGATTTAATGAATCACATTTATTACTAATTAATATCTTTAGATTTTCCATTGAAATGAGATTTTGGAGATAAAATTCAGTTAAGGTTAAGCTTTTCTTCTCATTCTCATTCAGTCCCGATTCCTTTGATGGAGAAACTTCTGTTGTTTTCATCATATTAATCGGCACATTCAAGAAATTGAAGGCGATGATAAGTAATTTTGTAAGAGCAATCTTTAAACAAAACACAAATAATAAATGAAATATATTTTAGATTATTTTTATTTATTATTATGTTACTCTTTTTAATAAACATAATTGTTTTCAACATGTTGAGATTATGTTACAAGCCAGGCATGAAATATCAAAAGGAATGGTCGTGGAAACATCAAGACGATCGCACAAAACTAAGTTTCTTTGGGACGGACATCTTCTTTTTGAAATATTGTGAAATGACGATGATGAGACCTTACCCAGCATCTTCCTCTGCCAAATTTCACGCCACACCAACAATTCGTGTTCGAAGCACTGTAGTGGAAAAATTGCCGACGTTATGAAAAAAGGCAAATCTCGGAGGTATGCCATTCAGAATACGGGAAAACGAATGACACACCCACACACATGCACGCAAACACTCACACTTACAATGACACTCCTGGTGAAGATGGACATTTTCCCCAAATGAATTAATTAAAGTAACCTTTTGTTGTTTATGAAAAATATTTGAATCTCTTGCATGTTTGCATGAGCTATAAATCGCAATTAATAAACGTCACGAATGAATGAAATCGACCATCATACGGCGATAATTGAATATTATTTTTTTTCTGGACCATTCGCCTATCTTACCTTCTCGTTCATTTTTGGAAATTTTTTTTCTCTATCCTGGTTTTCCATGCTTCGGAATGTATATCACACTTATTTGGCGCTTTTATGGTAACTGCTTTTATTTTGTACCGTGTTCTGAATAAGAAAACTTTAATTATAACAACTCAGTTTAAATGGCGTAAGAAGATATTTGATAATAACAATTAAAGTAGAAAAATTCATTGGAAGAAATTCAGTATTGAGGCAACGGATTAAAGTTCGTGATACTCCTATTGATTTTGCTGTTTCCTCACATAATCCTTAATATTTTCGGGAGAATTTGAAAAGGCCAGGCTCAGCTGTATAACTGTATTAACTCTATGTGTTAAAGTTATTCAAAATGTACGCACATTTTTTGAACACCTTAACACACCCTTCTGGTCTAAGATGCTCTTGATCTTAAGTTTACCTGAAATCATAGGTCATACTCATATTCTGATGTGAATATTTCACTTGTCTTTCTAAAAACATATTCAGGAATTTTACCTACTCTTTTCTCATACTTCTCAATAACTCAGTCTTCAAGTATCGACCACAGAAAATAAACAAACCCATTCTTGTTTGAAACACACCGCCAGCTTCACAGTTCTTGAATACTATGAAAATGAAACTCAGTTCCTTTCACGGAATAATCAGAAGCACGCTTCCCTTCTCACTCTCAAAACGGCGAGTAATTCTTGCGTGGAGTTTTGTTGCGGCTTTTCAGCAACGGCGACACATCCCTTGAATTCAAGTGAAGGGAGACCTTTCTATTGCTATTCATTAATATTGCGGAAGAGCTGAAATATGAAAGGAGGGGGGACGGATTTCTCTCTGGATGGGCTGGGAAAGACCAGCGAGAATGGAATGAGATCCTTGTTTTGAAAGCCGAAAATTATAAATTAAGTATCAGGAAATGTAATTTCCATACTGCTTATTGAGTGTCCTGCTAAGCATTTAGAGTGTTAAAATCGATTTCATGAGATGAATTATAGAAAATTAGGAAGATTTTAATTTGTCTCGATATTGAAATGTAGGTCTCAAATAAATTGGGACACCTTCGCATCTTCACGACATTTGTGATAAATAAATTTCAATATGATTCCTGTACTAGAATATGCACCTGCATTTATCTGTCATGCAATTATTCATGTCACTAATTTATCACGTTAGAATATGCATCTTATTTGACAATATTATAATGGTTCTTTTATGCATATATTTAGAATTTTCTTTTGACTGTAACTTCCAGTCATGCAGTAGTGGATACGTGTTCTGCGCATGCGTAACATTCTTAAAGCCTCTAGCAAGAAACTGCGAAGATCTATAAAACTGTAATTTTTCCAGAATTCAGGCTATTATTTATATTTATTTACAAAATAAAGTATATACTAAATTGCTGTGATCAGCATAGATAATAAAATTTGATTATCATTCTTTTCAAATAAAAGAAATTCTGAAAATAGTCGTCACAAACAAGCAGTAAAAAATTAATTCTATCTCCATTTATTATACCCTCTAGCCCAGATGCCAAATATTTCATTGCTGTCTCTCAGCGAAAAATATAAAGATACTAGGGGAAAATATAAATATACTAGGGAAAAATATAAATATACTCGCCAACCCCCAGGTTTTCTATGCAAACCATGCTGGCTTCGCTCGCTACAGTGAGTACACTAAGCGTCCTCGCACAGTTACTGAAAAAAAATCATGGTCGAGATTAACTAATTTGCTTCCGACGTTTTAACTTGTAGTGGCTGAATTATAGCTCACGTAGTATTTAATATTTGATTGTAAATATCGTTTTCTTTTTATTTAAAGCATTTAATATTTGTTTGTAAATATCGTTTTCTTTTTATTTAAAGCATTTATTTTTTATCATATTTAATTTTGTTCATCACATTATATTTTTTGTGGCAACAGTAGAAAAATGTAGTTTTTAGAATTTTGTTGATTTTTCCGTTGAAAATAGATTCTTGTAGAAAAGAAATAAATAAATTGAATTAAATGGAGTATTCATAGTTTATTATTTGATACGTCAAACAAATTCATGTTGCTTCTTTCATGTTTAAATAAGAAGAAGCCAACAAACTTAAATCGGCACAGAATAAAATTTCTTGGTACTGAAAAAGGTCTTTTTTCTTAAATTTCTAAGCATTTAGAAGACAAATTACACATTTAAATGGAACTAACAGAAAAAATTATGAAAGTGCAAAAAAGTGGTAAATAAGAGTTTCAAGATATATAAAGAGAATCTCTAATATAAATTATTTAGGCTTATCAATAAAGATAGTTCTCTTCAATATCAAAACTCTGGCAGTTAACATAATTGCAAGCATGCAGAGCATCTTGCAACAAATAATTTCTTATTCTTTCAGAACAAGATCCAAAACTTTCTCCAATTGATTCATTTGTACTTTGAATTCGTTTTCTTTCATTGTTTCGATAATATTTAAGAGCACGACTGAGATCCATATTTAAGTCGTCGGAAGGCTCAAACCAAATCGCTGTCTTCTGTTTACATTGGGAAAGTGAAATCACGTGATCTATCAATTGCTGTAGAGGTTTCCAAATTCGATAGCTAAATAACGCGCTTTCTGGGAGCAATACAAGAGAAATATTTGCATAGATTAAGAACAAAAATTATGCAATCGGGTTCACGTGACACTTAAAAAATAAGAAGCTGCCTACTCGGGATCACGTGACACACGTCAAATGCACTGAGTCAATCTAATTTTAGAATACATTGTATAAATGCAACATGAAAAAATAGGCGTGACAGTTACTGTTGTAATAGAGGAAAACAAAAGAATATAATAGGATAAGCAATAGTCAATTGAAGTAGAGTAAAGGAATTTGTCGTAGATAAATCAATTCAGATTTAAAAGGAATGTCGCTTACAATATTCACGACTTTACAATATTATGCTTAGTGAAGCTTAGCTCAAAATATGAGCTTTGGAAATTATTCGCGCTTAATTTCTTAAGAATGATCTTCTTTTAATCTAATCTTCTTTTATCTATGTTTAATTCAATCTTCTTTTAATTTAATATTTTAGTTGGAACTGCACATCTGTAGTTTCAGTACGAAAATGCTTTTCTTTATCGATTACATCAAAAAACAAACCAAGAATAGACACAGCTGATACAGTCCAGCAAAATAATTTCGATAGTAAGAGAGAAAAGAAATACAGAGTTTGTGTTACAAATTAGAGATTTCTTAAGAAACAAAAGAAAGTGAGATAGCAGTTTCTTCTCCATACAGAATACTTTAAAACTTTTTCAATTAATTATGCAAAATAAGCAGCTGAATTGTTTCCTCAAAACAAACTTCCAAACTGATACTTCCTGAGAGAAAAAGAAACTCAATTAATTATCCAAAATAGATACATTTTCTTTTTCATAAAAAATCAGGCCCTATGACAATGGATGCTTTGCTTCGAACTATCTCATTTTAAATTCAGAAATACTAAACTGTAAGAAAGAAATTTTAGATTATTTTGTTGATGCTCCTTTGGCGATTTTCTTCTCTGATTTCATCGACTTCCAATATGTTCGTTTATCCTGCATAGTTTATTTCAGCATTTTTTTTATTTCTTTGCTCAAAGTTTGAGAAAAGAAAGAAAAATGGGTGTTTTATTTTGACCCAAAAGAATTTACAAGTTATGCCGGGTACTTACAGAAAAAAAAACAGCACGAAAAATTACGAGTAAATGTAGTCTTTCAATAAATAGAAAGAAACGTTTAAGTTTATTTCCTTCTGTAAACTAGTGCGTGGATTATTCTACCTTCACCAAAAGCGAAAATGCAACAGAATGAAGGAATATACATAGTCAAATGCAAATCACATGACAAGTAAATAACAAAAATCTATGAAAAAATATATTTCAATAGCAAATTTCTAAATTAGGAATCGAAACTCTATTTCAAACTATTTAGAGTTCTACTCTTAATTCTAAATATGCTTGGTCGAATAAAAGAAGATCTTCTGCTAACTCTGTAACCTGGTACAACCCAAAACCAAATGGAAAGAAACTGACAGTTCAGTATGCTGCGAAAAATATAGAAACTGGAAAAAAGGCTTTTGTTATTTTTTGTGAAGGAAATGCAATTGTTGTGTGTATGAAAAGGAAAGGAAATTCAAAACTCCAATGTAAACCCTTCATATCTTACGCTGAGCTTTTAAAAACACTGTCAAAACCACTTTCAGTTCAAAAATGACGGGGGAAGTAGGTGGGAAAGAAGAATAAAAAGTGTCCTGGATTTCTGTAGCATGTCTTGTGACTGCACACCTGCTGATAATATTTCGCTTTTAGTCGGGAATTCGTGCTACAAGAAATCAATGAGGCAATTGCAAGTTCCCGCGCGAAATGCTCAAAATAAAGAAAATCGAATGAGAGAAAAATGAAATGATTTTTATCAAAAGAGAAGAAAAAGCGTTTCTTAGAAGACTGAGTATGAGCAATAATAACAAATTCGGTTTTTCTTAGAACTGCAGTTAGGTGATGAAATAGCATTTGATAATTATTGATAAGAGTTCTTTTTAATAGATGTTCTTTTAAAATACAAATAGTTAGTCTTTATGCAGGAAAATGGCTTGCATTTTATACTAGGATAGCGATATGGTAAGGCCTGGCTTCAATCGCTCACCGATCCGTTGCCGTTTGTTTACTTTGTTTTGAGATCCGTAGTACTGTTTACTTTGTTTTGAG
>BGPR01032172.1:0-17639 GCA_013235015.1 Araneus ventricosus | reverse complement strand
ACAGAAGAGCTGCAGAAACAGAAGAGCTGAGGAATAGCAGATTATCAGTTATGGCAGAACATGCAAGAGAACACCGTCGGATACAAAATTTCTTTGCATCAAGAACTACCCTTTACCCTGTTGTTGAAGAACATAACTGTGGAGAAATGGACAATATCTGTCTGAAATGCGGGGGTTTGTATTTTGCGGCTGAAAACAATGCCAGAGGAGATTACACCCATTGCTGTCATAACGGAAAGATAGTTGAACAGGCTTCAGTTTATCCAATGGAAATGAAAGTATTGATGGATGGTAGTGACGAATTATCAGTGCATTTCAAAAATAAAATAAGATCGTACAACAGTGCTTTGTCGTTTGCATCAATGGGTGCACAGGTAGTACCGCCTACAGGCAGAGGAGCATATTGCTTCAGAATTCATGGTCAAACTTATCATAGGACTTCTCATCTACACCCACCTGAAGCTGGAGAAGAAAACTTTGCCCAATTATTTGTTTTGGACTCTGACCTTGCTACTCGTCGAAGAATGGAGCGTGGAGAAAATTCAGAATGTAATCCGGAACTGATGCGAAAAATTGATGAGATCATTAGAAGAGTCAACCCTTTTGCAGATGCTTATAAGATGATGTGGGAATTGGAACAACAGGTTCTTCGAGAAGAAGGACGCGAGGCGTCTGAAAATGTAACAATGTTCATTAGTGATGATAGACTTGATTCCAGCCAGCACAGAGGGAGATATAATGCTTCAAAAAGAAACGAGATTGCAATGGTGTTTAAAAGTTCTGATGGTGTTCCACCGAATAATCGTGATATCTGCATTTATCCAAAACAACGTGAACTGTGTAGGATTAGTACCATCAATCCCAACTGTGACCCGATGACTTATGTTTTATTTTTCCCATGTGGTGAAAGAGGCTTTCGCATTAATCAATCTTATTCTGAATTACAGTTTTATGTACACCGTTTGTCCGTGAGGAGAGATATTTTTAATCCTATTTTGTATGGGGGGAAGCTTATGCAGCAGTATGTTGTTGATTCCTATGTTAAGGTTGAAGGTAACCGTTTGAATTTCATTCGACATAATCAGAGGATGCTACGAGTGGAATCGTATTTGGGACTTGCCGACCACATAAATGCTCTGGCTACTGAAGCTGGCATTAGACCAGGTGTTACAGTCATTCTGCCATCGAGTTTCATTGGGAGTCCAAGAGCGATGCAACAGAACTTTCAGGATGCTATGTCCATAGTGATAGACTTTGGAAAGCCCGACTTGCTTTTTGACTTTTACTTGCAATCCTAAGTGGAAAGAGATCAAAGACAACCTTTTTCTTGGACAGAAGCCGCATGATCGTCCCGACTTGGTTGCTAGAGTTTTTGACATCAAGAAGAAAGCACTGCTACAAGATTTGAAAAAAATGGTATTTTGGGTCGCATAGTGGCAGACATTCATGTCATAGAGTTCCAGAAGAGAGGATTGCCACACATGCATCTATTGCTGGTATTAGAAGAAGAGGATAAAATAAGGGACCCGGAGAGTATCGATCGGATAGTATCAGCAGAACTGCCCAATGAGACACTCGATTCTCGATTACACGAAATTGTTAAGGCTACAATGATTCATGGACCTTGCGGTGTGCTCAATCCCAATTCTCCATGTATGGCTGATGGTGTTTGCACAAAGGGATACCCCAAGCCATTTAGAGAAGCTACAGCTGAGAACATTGATGGTTATCCTATGTATAGGCGTCGTGACAATACAAACCATGTAATAATAAATGGCAATGTTGTAGATAATAGGTGTATCGTGCCATACAATCTATACCTTACAAAGAAATACAATGCCCATATAAATGTTGAAATTTGCAGCTCTATCAAGTCTATAAAGTATATTTTCAAGTATGTTTACAAAGGTCATGATTGTGCGAAGGTTGTCTTCGAGAACAATGGTCAGGGTTCGATTACATGGGATGAGATAAAGACCTTCCTGGATGCGAGATATGTATCTGCTCCCGAGGCAATGTGGAGACTTTTAGAAAAAAAATGCACGAAAAATCTCATTCTATCATTCGTTTACCAGTGCATCTGCCAGACATGCAGCCTGTGTATTTTTATGATGATGAAGAACGTCGAGCCTTAGAAAGAGCTGCTCAAAGAAACACCATGCTGACAGCTTGGTTCGAATTAAATAGAACAGATCCTGAAGCCAACAGATATTTGTATGCTGACATTCCTAAGCATTTCGATTGGAAGAACAATAAATGGGAGAGACGTGTACGATTGGGTGACAGAATTGTGTCTAGGTTATATTCCGTAAGTCCAAAAGACACGGAGCGGTTTCATCTCCGGATGCTTCTGTTTCACGTTCCAGGAGCTAAATCATTTGAGGAGTTTCGGACCTATGACAGCGTTACGATGGAATCTTTTAAAGAAGCATGTCGTGCTAGGAATTTTTGGAAGATGATGGTGAGTGGCGAGACTGTTTGAGGGAGGCGAGTAACTTTCAGATGCCTGCAAAGTTAAGGCAATTGTTTTCTTTTATTTGTGTCTTTTGCAACCCAACATCACCTCTGGAACTTTGGGAAGAATTCAAGTCGTATTTGTGTGAAGATTTTGCAGTCCACACTTCAGTGCAGCAAAGTGTTAATCTTGCATTGCACAACATAGCTGATCACCTCCATGCTCACAACATGACCCTTACAACCATTGGATTGCCAGAACCTGCCACTTCACACACGTATGTTAACATAGATTTCTACGATTTAGAAACGGAGAAGCAAGAAGGAGAGAGACTAATGGCAATGTTGAATCCAGAGCAGCGTTCAATTTTCGATGCCGTTATGAATGCAATCCAAGATGTTGATGATTCTTCACCGAAAACGTTTTGTGTGAATGCTTTTGCAGGGTCAGGCAAAAGTTTTTTATTCAATGCCATCATTCGTTCAGTCAGAGGATTGGGTGAAATTGCTGTTCCTGTTGCATGGACTGGGATAGCAGCTATTATTTTGGAAGGTGGCAGAACAGCACATTCCAGATTCAAGTTACCGGTCCCCATTTTGGAGAATTCTTCGTGCAGCATTCGTCATAAAACTGAAGATGGAAGATTTCTGAAAGCCGCGAAAATCATTATTTGGGATGAGTGTACCATGACACCTCATCATGCTTTGAGTGCGGTTGACAGATTGTTCAGAGATTTAACAGGTTCAGACTTGCCATTTGGTGGCAAGGTTTTTGTTCTTGGTGGTGACTGGAGACAGATTTTGCCTGTTGCAGTGCATGCAAACAGAACAACTATTCTCGAGACCTGCTTGAAGAATTCACCTCTTTGGAGCATATTCAAGCAATTTGCACTCATTAGGAATATGAGAACAGAACCCGATGAAAAAGATTTTGCAAATTGGCTTCTGCATCTTGACAATGGGACTTTGACGAATAACTGCCGATTAGGAGAAGATGACGTGGAAATTCCTGAAGAATGTGTTGTGAGGGATTCTATTGTCGATGAAATTTTTGGATCTTCAATTACTGATATGGAAAATCTGTCAGAAAAAGCTATTTTGTGTCCCAAGAATGAAGATTCCTTGAAAATCAATGAACAGGTTTTGAAAAAACTTTCAGGTCAGAATAAGACATACTTCAGTGCAGACAGCATAATGTGTGAAGATCAAGAAGAACAAAACAATTTTCAATTGGATTTTATTAATGCACTAACTCCTACTGGAATGCCACCACATGTACTTAACCTCAAAGTAGGAGCTGTCATTATGCTGCTAAGGAATTTGAATCCATCGGCAGGACTGTGTAATGGGACACGTTTGATTATTCGAAAACTGATGCCTAATGTTATAGATGCTGAAATTTTGACTGGACATACAAAAGGCTCACGTGCTTTTATTCCAAGAATAACACTTTCTCCTTCTGACAGCAATCTACCTTTTCAGCTTCAAAGGCGGCAGTTTCCCATTCGACTTGGTTTTGCAATGACAATAAACAAATCTCAAGGACAGAGTCTTCGAAAAGTAGGGATATGTTTGCCTCAGCCAGTATTTTCACATGGAATGTTGTATGTCGCTTTTTCAAGAGCAACATCGAGGCATTGTGTGCGTGTTGTAGTAATGAACACAAAGAAACAGGGACAATTAAATCGCTCAAATAGGGTTTTTACTAAAAATGTTGTTTTCCGTGAGGTTTTACTTTAAGATTTCATGTATGCAGTGAGTGCATCTTGCTTCATGTTTTTACTGGCTGCATTTTGGCTGATGCATATATACTTCAATTCAGATAAATTTTAGTTACTTTTAATTAACATATAAGAAAAACAAACGAGCAACCTTAATAAAGTATTACTGTAAAAAGTAGAATACAATCCCTCCAATTAGACTTCATCAAAGGTCAATACATTCGTCATTCAGGTTCTTATTCATTCCTTCCATTTTGAATAATTTCTTCTAAATTCTATTTTATGTCTTTTAAATATTAAATCGTTGTAATTTTTTGTTGATGCAATCACTTGATGCTGTTGCGTTGAGCACGCAAAAAGGTGTGTTATCGTTTTTTGTTTAAATCTTCTGTTTCTTATTTATACTTCTTTTTACCTTTTAATTTATATTTCTATTATTTGTTTCTGTATTATATTAGAATTAGCTGCATATGCGCCATTCTATATAGTACAAAGTTTTAATTAATTTTTGACTAATTAATTTAATTTATAATTAATATCTTTGTTAAATTTTGATAATTATAACTTATAGTTTTGGCTTATATCGTTTACAGAGCTGTTTGGCTCTTTGCTTTTAAGTTTTTTTGATTGAATTGTTTCACTCTTTTTCCTCTTACTTTTTTGTTTGTATTTTTCTGGTAAATTGCTGCTTTTGTAATTTTATATATATTTTCGATTGTTTTACTTTTGATTAGGAATGGTGAGTCAAGGAGTCTGCTTATTTTCGGAGGAATTGGAGTCGGTTAAAAATATGTGTGTGTGTGTTTCTATTTCTTTGCAGGTTTTTTTTATGGGGCTGAAAAAAGGAAATAGGCCTCCAGGGGAACCCGCCTTATTCAGCCTTTTTTTTCCTTTTTAAAAAGGGGTTAACGAATCCAATACACTCTACCTCTGTGGTGGATTTGGAAATGAGTGTGTGTTTCTGCCTCGCATATTCAGTGTTTTTTTTTTCTTACAATGCTTTATTTCTTAACTTTACTGTTATATAAGGTCATGTGTTGGCATCTATTGAGCATAGGCAATTTTCTTTTTTCCTATTATTAATTTTTCACATCTGGTGTTCTTGCTTTTTAATAAATTTATTTAACAAAACCTGGGTTTGTATAAAAGGTTTTCTTTTTTTAAGTCAATTTCCATGTTTTGATTTATAAAAAAATAGGAAAAAGGCATTTTCTTTTACTTTCTTTTTTTGTGTCACTGTGTTTAACTTTGTAACGTTTGTTAGGGAAAGAAAGTGACAATATTTGTTTAAAAAATGGAGGTGGACATATGAAAAAAATATGGATTTCGAGGCCACATGTGACCTCGCTTCTCTCCACTAGGAAATATAATGTTATTCGAGATAGCCCGTGCAACGCCGGGCCACGCAGCTAGTCCAAATTAAAAGTGCAATTTCATTTTTTTTTAAATTTCTAATTAATTCTTCTGTTAAAATATTGAACATTTTGTTTAATTCTAAATTTGCGCTGTTTGGCACTTATAAATTCTTCTAAGATTAGAATATCGCATCTTAAAAAAATTGTAAACCAGCTAGCATATGAAAAGAAGATATTTTTAACGTCATAAAAATCCCAATCCCTTCTAGATTTCATGATACGAAATGCCAAAATTTTCTTAAACTAACTAGACTTCATAGAAAAAGAAGATATTTATAACAATATATTGCAAATTATACTATACTAAATACAGGAGAATTGGTTTGATAAAGTCACTTTCGACAACGAATCAATTCTCTGACTAACGGAATTCGTCACGTCCGTGCCATTGAAGGAAAAAAAACGCTGGTGCTTTTTCTTGGATGCTTTAACATTCGAGAAAAAATTCTAGATATCAAATTTCAAAAACTCTTATGAGTTGCGTCTGCCAGTTAGTGGGTGACTTTATTCAAATAAAAATACAAAAAATCTTTTAGTTACATGCATTTATTTTTACATAGGACGGCACAAAAAGCCAAACATACACTTAAATCTTGTCTAATCTATATCTGGAATACCGTAGAATTATTTGGGATCCTAATTACTAAAATTGAAATTCTGTAGGAAAAAGAAACTAACTTCATGCTTTATCTGTTTTAAAAGAAATATGGATTTTACTTCCAGGTTACATCTTCATCATATATACTCGATATCTCTGATATACCTACTTTGAAATCCAGACATGGTGTTTTTTCTGTTCTTTTCTTTTACAAAATTATTAATAATCTGATTGATTGCAGCGACTTCCATAGCTCTAAAAATTTTGATTTGTCTGTCAAATCTCTAAGAGTCAACATTTTATTTCAAAATGTTTTTCCGAAATTAAATCATGTGAGCAAATTCTCGTTTGACAAATTTTTTAAAAGGTTTTCTGAAGAACTTGATGTTTTACATACACTCTGTCCCAAAAGTTTATAGAATCTTGTATTTTTCCTATCTTTTTGTTGTATATGATGTATTTAATTGTAACTTACTGTATAGGTATGTTATGTCTATTATATTGAGAAAACAGCAGCTCTACACCGTATATTTAAAGCCAATTTTTAAATCGTAGAATAAACAGAAAGAACCTGTCCCAAAAGTTTGTAGACAAATGCAATTTTATGCAAATATGATATTGGTAATCATGACGTCGATTCGGAGCCTAATAAATATGTGGTAAGAAAAGGAAAGCGGCTGTTTGTTCTGCGTTTCAAGATACCTAAAACTTTGTAGCTCTCTAATGAAGAAGTGAGTAAAATTCTTCATTTGAAATTTCTCGGCAAGACTGTTAAGGAAATATCAAAACTTTTAAATCAGTCTAAAAGTATGGTTTATCGTGTATTAACTCGCAAGACGCCATATGAGCCAAAACCACGTTCTCCAAGACCACGTGCCACGGATATTCGCAGTGATAGACGGATACAAAGAATGGCTTTCAGTCAGAAAATGTCGGTTCACGAAATTACTAGGACTTCCTGGTTGCAAATCTCCAAGAACACTGTTCATAGACGAATTATAGAATCTGTTTATATGATCCACGCAAAAATGTCTCTCAGATTACCACTCTCAAATATTCACGTTAGTAAGAGATTACAATGAGCTCGTAATCATATGACATATGGCGATAAATGGATGGCTGTCCTTTTCCGTGATGAAAAAAAAAAATGGAACCTCGATGGACCTGACGAAAATATAAAATATTGGCATGATTTACGAAAAGAGCCCAGGAGCTTTTTCAGTCGGCAAAGTGGTGGTGGATCTGTGATGGTGTGGGTGGCTTTCGGTTTCAACGGTCAAGTGGGTTTGGCCTTTTTGGATGGCCGACAGAATTCTCCTAAATACATAGGAACACTAGAAAATCATCTTATGCCATTTGCAGAAAACATAAGGGGACAAAATTGGGAATATCAGCATGATAATTCTCCCACCCATACCTCCAGTGCAACGATAAAATATTTAAACTCAAAAAATGTTACTGTTCTTGAGTGGCCACCGATGATCTCTGATCTAAACCCAATTGAGAATGTGTGGGGCATTATGTCTCGGAAGGTAAATGAGAATGGAGGGCAATTTTATTCGGTGTATGCCTTGAAGACAGCCACTGAAAGTGCATGGTACAACTTGGAACCAGAGATATTACAAACCTTAATTATTTCGATGGAAAAACGTGTATACGATGTCTTACTGAAAAATGGAAAATACTTTAAACTATTAATAACATTGTATTGAGCACATTTTATTGAAAAGTCATATATTCCCTAAACTTTTGTGACACCTAATATTTCCATTTTGTTATATAATTGAAATGCAAATTGTTATTTTTTCTAAATATTTCGTTGAATACAAGTCGCATATGGTTTGAATAAACATATTTGTAATTGGCGTTTGTATGCCTTTCCGTTCTGCTGAAACATATATTTTACTAGAGGCTATAAAGTTTTGGGACAGAGTGTATGTCTCTTGGTATTTTTAAGATGAAGTGTTTGCATCTTTTATATTCATGATGCGTTTCCTTCAATATTTTTGCATTTCGACTGTATTAAATTTTAAAGTTTTTATACTTTATAATGTTTTCATATTCTACTGTGTTCAATTTTAGGACTCTATATCGTTTTTTCGTGTGCTTTTGTGTCATGCACTTTGTAATTGGAGTTTAAGCTGCAGTGTGCATTTTCTTTAAATAAATACAGGGTGGTCATAAAATATTGAACCCATTTCTAAAATTAATGAACAACCCTAATAATATTGCAACTACTGTTTTTTTTAAATGAGAGAGAAAATAAAACTTTTTTATCACATAGGTAAAGCTGCGTTTCGTTTTTCTAAATTTTTTAAAGCGAGAGAATTCCTTACGCAATGGTTACCGATCGGCAGAAGCAAATGATTTGAATTTTCCCTTTCCCATTTCAGGTTTTCTTAAATATCTCGAAAAATATTCAATTTTCACACTATATGTGAAATAACAAATAAAAGAGCATAAATTCCCTGCAAAGACATGCTTTTCTTCTAGCATTAATATTTTTGCAGATAATGGCTCTCTAAAATGAGAGATGGCCATTAATTTACGACAACATATGCCAACGTAACAGCGTGTTTCGTATATGAAAATTTTTTTAAATCTCTCTCATTTTATAAAAAGCCGTACATGATACATTATTAGGTTTTTAATTAATTTTGGAGATGGGTTCAATATTTTATGACCACCTTATACAATAAATAAAACTTCGCTTAATAAACCTTCAACTGTCAAGAAATGTTGAATACATATTTTCAGCTTGCAGACTGACTCACATACATCTCCGCCTACTGGCCAATTTCATTTCGCTTCCGTTTAGAGCACTGGATATACGAAAAGCCTTCGATAGTTTGAGAATAAGGTCTAATACATTAATCAATTGGCTATGAAATCCCTGTCCCTCTTATTTACCTCATAGTACCATATTTAAATGAAAGGAAATGTTAAGTAAAAGTTAAATATACTATGTTGGACATGCATTCCGTTTACTTTCAACTTTTGATAATACATCCATATGATATGACAATACTTATTTGTTTTCACCAGCTCAAATATAAATATCCAAGCTATAAATAAAAGAAATAGATGAAAGGAAACTTAAACTAATCAATGAAATTTAGAAAAATATAAGTAGAAAATAATTTAATGAAAGTAGTGGTAATTTGATACATGTCTGATAAGTTGTTCCGAAATATTTAAAGCACAAATGCCTCAACATTATTCGCAATCATTAGCACTTTTTATTAGCAATAATTTTGCATTTACGTCAATCCATTTATTCTAGCTAACAAATATCAAGAGTGTAGAGTTAGTTTAGTTTATATAACCTTATATAAATATATTTTAGTGTTCAGTTGGAATCATTTGACATACTCTTTTAATGAGTTGTAAGTACTACTATAATACATTAATATTTGACTTAAAGAGGAAGAAAAACTTTCCTAAACTGAAAAAAATCGTAATATTTATTAGTTATCGAAAAGGATTTGTTCTATGGGGTTAGTGCCTTGTAGTAGTTTATTAAAACGGTTTCAAGTTGCTGAAATCCAAATCTCAAAAAGACTTTTCTTTTAAAGCTTCCTCGATTTTACTGCTCATTCTATACAAACATATTAAACACTTTATATGGTGTTCCACCTAAACACTTCATCGCAGAAACCTTTTACAAAATTCTATTTTTATAGAATTTAAAATCAAAGAACATTAATCACATTTTCAATGTTCATAAACTACAATCTGAATTTAATATTATCTCTGCGGACGAGACATTTATTCATTTAGATTCAGTTTTTGATTATGAGACATACACTAGTGAATCCATGCTTGATGTGCATCTTTAAAAATTCCCAATTTATTGTTTCAGTTTGATCTCTCAATTCCATTTACCATAACGTGCAGTTGCAGCTGTTTTGCAGCAGAATGGGACGGAGAATGTGGTCATGATTAAAGTTTTCTTAGAAAGTTGGTTTTCGATTCAAACACTAAAAAAACTATAATTAAACAAAAATTTATATTAAATAAAGATATAAATCATAATCTTCTCAATCTAAAGTCATGTCAGTCGCACTTGTGTTGATATGATAGGTGGAAACGAAGGGATTGAGCTAACAGGTCATTTGAAAAAGACTTCTTCCGAATGTGGTCTGCCAGAATATTGCATTATGTCTATCCGATTCCATTAAAAATCAGCCGTGAATGGGGTCTGTTGTGTTTTAAATCATACGTAGTGATAGGATGTCATTCACGTCAATTGATCGCCTTTCAAACTTACGTGGTCCGTCTCAAAATAGCCCGGTGTTGCTTCAAAAGGGTGGTTAATATAACTACACTAGATCGAATGTGGTGAAGTAATGAAAATTTTGGCCCTTTATGTTTTTATCAAAATGATTTCGAAATGGCACATTTGTCTAAAACTTAAGGAATCGTGAATGCAATTTTCATGCATTGAGCGTTTGAGCAAGTTGATAAAAACTAACAAATAATAACTGAAAATTGCGTAATTATCCTTGATCTCTCCTTTCAAGTTTACGAACATTTAATTGAGCCTATAATCCGTTAATTATATTTGAATCGGTTTCCTGTGTAATGCCGTGTACACTGCTCACTTTCGTCCTTTTACTTACGATTTCCATTTTTCTTTGGCGACGGACGCTACTGGATCTGCATCAATATAAAATATTAAAAAATAAGAACCTTGGCTTTAAAGAGTTTGAAATGCATTTTTTGAGAGAACACTGTGATTTGGTAATGATGTATAATCTGATGAAGAAGAAGTCGGGCTTTTAAAATCTAATATCGGTAAGGCTATGTTTCAATGAGGCATGTATCCTTTACTATACTAACTTCCTCTATTTACCGCGGCAGTACTGTGCGTGCAATCCACTCAGGACGAGCCTGCCTAACGGTCTTAAACACTTAAGTGGCCCAGAGGGGAGAAAGAACCAGCCGTATTTATTAAAATATTTTTAAGTTGCATACTGCACCATAAACAAAGATGGGGTTTAATTGCATCGAGATATTCTAATTAACTAAAGTGGCTCAATCTGCAGTGGGAAACGAACTTCTCAGGATGGCAGAATTATTAATACAGGGGCAAAGTGCAATCTCCAAAACCATCCAATGGTGCAAAGACCACATTTTATCTCATTTTTAAAATGCCAAAAACACACAGAATGAAAAAAAATGACGGTGTGTTGCAGAAGGCTAGAGCAGTGGGACGACAGCTCAGGTGTCGTCCGTGCAATCTGACCATGGTTCAAAATTACGATGTTCGATCCAAAGTAGTCCTCGGGCTACGTCAAAACATGACTTTAATATAACTAAGCTTAACATTCTCAACATAAACATGCTTCTCAATATGTCTTCCATTGCTATAACGGCTCTGGGAATCCTGTTTTAAGATCGCACGAAAGACTCGGACCGAATTTCATTCGCTGTCTACCTTTGTTTCACATCCACATTTTCAGCTGGATTTCAACGTTCTGAACAAAGGAAAAACCACAGAGTCAAACATAAAGATTTATGATATGTATCAGATCGATTTGACCTGCGTTTGAACGATCCAGCAATTCCTTACTAACTGTGTCTTTATTTATGTTATCTTCAGCAATCAAGAAACAAAGTGCAAATTTTGGAGTTTTATTATATTAACGCCTCATTTTGAAGCAACACAGAGGTTATTATGAAGGGGTTCTCTTAATTTTTAGAGTGGTAAAATGACCAAGATGACACCTGAGCCAGCACTCCCTCTCCAATCTTAAGTGTCACACGAGCGGGAGGACGTTTGCCTCCATTCCGTTTAATATAACTTGCAACGAGTCGAGATGAGCTGCTGATATTAGGTGGAATCTCTGAAGATCTTACCACTAGGCCACTGCAGCCGCATGTGTGCTATGTATTTATTTATTTATACACAAGCCGCCTATTGCGACCATCTGGTCCGTCATTCTTAAAATAAAAGTAATACTATATTTAAGGGCTTAATAGCTGACCCAAACTAACTTCACATCTGTTAAGTATTGAAACTCAAAAAATTCGTATCATTTTCAGTGCAAAACAAAATGCACATTCTAGATGAATTACTACTCTCTTTGTATAAAAAAGTTTGTGCACGCATGCATAAAAAATTAAACACGTATAAAACATGAATACATCTGATTAATAATTGTCTTTGTGGAATAAAGCTTGCAAAGTAAACTTCAAAAATATACATTACCTTACAATGGCTACAGTACAACATTAAAATATTAGCTAAATCTACCTAACGGCAGTAAATCACTTGTACTGTGTAAGTAATGAAGCAAGTATGAACCCTAAACTTCAGGTTAACGTCTAATTATTCAATAATTCTCCTGTCTAAAATGAAAATCAATTATATTTTGAAATATATCCTATAATCTGAAATAAGCTAAAATTGTATGTATCTTAAGATTAATTAAGTAAATCATACATCATGACAACTATGTAAACATGCAACATATGATTGCATAATTATCAGTCTGAGTGGAAAACAAAATTTACATGCTACAATAATTACTCCTCTCTGTATATAAACATCTATAAATCTAATATATACACAGGATCTAGCATCAATGTACTACTAAACAAACATACACACACACTAAAAATATAGTATCTATGATGTACTATGAAACAAATTATCAATAATATGATTCTAGCAAAAAAGAATTAATTATTATTTAGCTAATTTACCATTCTTAACCTATCGTTTAGGCCTAAGCATCGCCGTTTGTTTTGTTTGTTAAGTTTGTTTTGATGCTCGTGCGAGAAGAGAATATGACGTTGATGAAAACCTCTTTGGCCCGTCCTATTACTCTCGAACCCATCAACTATAAGATTCTGTTGACCGAAAAATAAACCAGATGACCGGAATTCTTTAGAGCTGTCGTAAATCTGTCACGTATTAAAGGATTCCGAATGACAGATCGATCTAAAGCGCCAGATTTCAGCTCTGATTCTGGAAAGAGAGCGTGGGTTCGACACGCTTTTTGCTTCAATATACAGATTAATAAAAACGTTAATAATTTTTTTCAATAACTGCATGTGTCCTATATTTCTTTTATTGATTGTAATCATAAATTATAAATACATGAGTTTATGTATATGTTTACTTATTATCCTTATTATGAATAAATAATTATAAAATTTTTAATTGTGTTTGGGAAGAAAAGTGAGAGAAAGAGAGGAATGGGGGGAGAGTGATTCTACCTTTATACATTTAGTTATACAGGAAAGGGTAAGAAGTTTCGCTTCTGTCGTTTGTCCGCTCACAGACGCACACGCTATTTTATACAGGTTGCTTTTTAAACTGTCGCTACTCAGAGACATCTGTAGTTCGATCTATCAGCTGAAATGACACTATATTTGATATGGGGACACCGAGGACACGAGAAAAAAGTTCTGTTAAAAATAGTTTCAAAAATTACCGATAGGGAGAACTTTCGCTCTGCTATAGTCTACACCACTGGTTCCCAACCTTTTTGGTTTTGAGGACCACCTATTGTGTAAAAAATATTTTAAGGCCGTCTAACTAAATATTAAAGTAAATAAAATACAAACACATTGTAACGTCAGACTCAGAAATAGCCAAATTTTATGTAAAACATAAATTGAATTGAGCAACATTTTAAATTTACCATACATATAATTGCAGAATGTTACGGGTTTCTTTGGTGAGTGAACTTCGAATATCTTCTTCTTTACAAGATTCTTTTGGCCCCATTATTAAAAAAAAAGACGGAAAGATGGAACAAAAAATTCATGCTCTCTCACACAATGCCGGGATTATAAAAATTCACTGTTTATAACAATGAAGCTTCATAGAATCACGTGCTGACATAGATGAATATTTATCGACACATTTTATTGAAGTCTACAATCCTTCGTCTGCTGCCTTCTGGGAATATTTCTTGGCTTATTCTGAACATAATGCATGTGCAATCAGTGGCCAGTCTGTTACCTTGCCTGATAGGGCAAATGAACTCTTTACATATATTCAAATTGGGCGGAAAGAATATTCATGTGAAGGGAAACGAGATATAAAAGAGCATAGAAAGCTTTCGAAGTGCACATGAGAAAAAATTATTAGTGTACTTTGAGGTCAAAATCTGATAAAATCAATCGTAATTTCTTTCCCTTTATTTCTTCCTTTTCCTGCTCAGGTTACAGAGAATAATTTTTTTAAAGATTAGAAATCTAATTACAGTAGAATTTTAAAAAAAGTTTTTTTTGAGCTTTGAATCAACTTTCCTACTGTCAGTGATGAATTTTAACACTCGTAGTTGGACTCAGATTTATCAGCAAAGCAGCGACTCTAAAATTTTTGCATATATAGAGCAGTCTTGTTTTGTATGCAGTTCATAAGTTAAAAACGTGTACAAAAATTTTAGTGCTCATTTGACCAATTCCCAATTGTAGTTTAAATGAACCAGGGAAGTGCTGGTACCTTAAGGTTTAGTTTATAATGTTTGATGGTTAAAGTCTGACACACGACCTGTAAATTTCGACATGCAACATACCTTATTAAAAAATTGTTTTAAACACTGTAGAGGGCACATTGTTAGACCTAGTGCTTCAAAATTTATCATGTAGTTACTTCTAGGAATTTAGGTGATTTCTACGAAAGGACTTTTAAAAATGTTAAAGATTTTTAAATAAAAATTATGAAAAATTTATTGACGTTCAAAACAATAGATTTATAAATGATCCCAGAATGCCTAGTGCACATATCATTTCATTATTTTTCACCGTTTTGGAGGAGTTCTTGGATAAAGAAATAAACTCAGACATGCATTTTCTTCATTATATTAGAAATAATTTGATATTCTTGATTTTACATACGAAGGAATTTATTAAATATTTTAAACAACTACGAATCATGAATAAATGAATCAAGATATTTCAAGTAATTGGTTTTGAGATAAATAATATACATACGTAGAAAAACAATAAAAATCTCGCGAACGAAATTGATCACAACTAGTTTTCTGTGAAGAGCGGAGCCCAGGTCCAAGAAGAAACACTCTCTACTCTTCTTCGTAGTCTTTAAAGTTCTAAGCAATCTTACATATTTTTCTCCGAATGTGAATTATTCACACAAGACTTTGTTTTTATCAATATTTACAAGAATACAATTAAATGTTTGCATTTTTAAATATGAAGTAAATTACTTTTAAATGTCATTTACCGTTATCGGTATGTTTGGAGACATTATGAATGGAATTCCATTTCGCTGTAATCGTTGAAAGAGGCTGCACATCACATGACACGAAACTTTTGAAAAGGCCATCATCTTGAAACGGGATGAAAAATAAAAATTCTTCAGCAATCGTCTTATTTAATGACTACACGGATCATTTATAGATAATTGGAAGAATAGGAAATGGCGTCTTTTTCCTGCGGCGTAACAGAAAAATTTTCAGAGGAACAGACTGAAATGCGGAACTTTCGTGTTAAAAGAGGACCATTCCCCGTTTTTCATTTAATTAAATGTTTATTTAATTTTCTCAATTGAAAATGTTTTTCTCTCCTTCTCTTTATTTATGAATATAGATCAACTACTTGATCAGTTTTTGATCAACCAGTTTTAAATCAAAAATTTTTAAAAATGCATCTATGAATTTAAATTAAATAATCTAATTAATATTCTAATAATCGATTAACAATCGAATCTAAATTCTTATTATCTTACCACATTGTGATTTAAGCATTCTTAAAAAAAGAAACGAAGCAATTAAGCTGTCCCAGAAATAATTCCGAAATTCTAATGTTAAAAATACCTCGAAATATCCTTTTGTTAACAGTCATTTACTTTATAATAATATGTCAAATCTCTTTCCTCTCCTCGGTAGCTTTATCAATTTTAAGGAACGATTGCAGCACAGGATTCAACAGCTTCACCCTCTCCTCTCGTCGTTATGTTTAGCAGACAATGGCATTTACTGAATGTCTTCCTTTTGTGGCAATAGATGACACCCCACACGCTCTGCAAGATAGAGCATTGAAATAGCGAGGATCTCTGGGATTTACTGTTTTAAGAACTTTGTGGAAAAGGAACAGCCATTAAGGAAGCTGTTTAATTCAAGGGCAAATACATCATTGCAGGCTTGGCCAAAATATTGCCATATTGGAGGTAGCCCATATGCTGAGCTTACACTCTATCAACCATCGAAGAACAAAATATGATTTTTCTGCATTTTAATATAGTTACCACTACTTATAATTTATATCTATTGTATATAAAGTTACATATTTTGCTGGTAAACTATTTGAAATACGAGGATACTTATCTTTTAAATACAAGCTTTCTATTAAGGAAAAGCTGGTAATGTATAAAACTCAAGATATTTTTCAATTTCATTTCTCTAAACCTCTATTATTAGCGAATGATTACTTTCACCGCAGAGTCATTGTACTCTTATCTTTTTATCGGTTTCTGGATTTTGAATTTTTATACTTTTTAAAAATAATTCAAACTACTTAAATTAAAGAAAAAAAATTGAATTTGTTAAATTCGCATGCAAAATTCTTATTAATGTTACTTATCCTCTATACGCATAGAGACAAATAGGTATATTTTCCTTATTTCTTGCTGTCAAAATTAGAGGTGGTTGAGCCTGACAGTCACAATGAATCGTAAAATCCTTAGAACTGTTTTTCTTTATGTAAGTATAATCGTATTTTTTTAAAGAGTTTATACAAATAAATCAGAAATCGAGGAAACGTCATTATAAAGGGAGTAATATATGTAAGCGATTATTTCACACGGCCTTGAGTTAAGAATTTTATGATCTATGAATATTAGCTGTTACATCTACGAAATTTTAATTATCCCTAAAAATTAATTACTTAATCTATGGAACACATTGCGCATATAAACAATAACTACTAATTCTACCAGTTTAATGGTTCAACCAAATGTTTTAATTTAAAAAAATAATAAAATATCGAGAATATCTAATGTTTTCTGCAACTTCTGCAATTACTTTTGTAGGCATTACGAATGGTATTCTGTTTGGCTGGAATCATTGGAAAAAGCTAAACATTATATGAAACGTAATAAAAAAACTTTACAAATTCGTCGATTTTAATTACTTCATGGAGCGCTTACATTAAATTTGAAAAAATCGAACAACGCATTTGTTCATCACTGCTCAACAAAGAAATTTAAAAACCAAAAGATGAAATGCTAAACGGTCGAGTTAAAACAGGACCTCACGTCGCTGGGTGAAATATTTAATTTCAGCAATTTTTTGGTTTCTTTCTTTTTTTGGTCGAAATTTCATTTTGTCCATCCGAAGGGTCAAAATTTTTGGTGTTTGGAGAAGAGTTAAAGCAATTTTTTTGCAAAGCATTTTTTTCGTGTGTGTATGTGTGCCTTTTTTGGAATTCTAACATAAATCTTTCTGTAGTCGGATTTTTCCTTACTTTTTT
>BGPR01032171.1:0-17639 GCA_013235015.1 Araneus ventricosus | reverse complement strand
TGTCTCCTGCAGTAAATTCAATATTTCGAATATATTTACGAAGTTTTTTGCCTTCTCTTTGTAAAGCGTTATCCAACCATGAGTCTTTCTTTGATTCTCTAATTTGTTGTGCATATTGCTTACAACTTTTCCGCAAAGACTTCGCATCAAATCTTTTACTACCCGTAACTAGACCTTTATCTCTTAGCTCGTTTAATCCTTGAGCTACGGAATCAAAGAAACTATCTTCTTCAGCAACAGCAGCTCCGATCTTAAAACCCTCAGGTAATTTCTTTCTTAATAACTCTAAAAGTTGATTAAGCTTCTCTTTTTCCTCTTTATTCTTTGCATGTTTTCTCAGACTAAAAAGGGAAATTGGTTCTCTTGTAACAAACCTTTTTAGAGCAGCCCCATCAGGACATAGACCTGGTACTCCATTTAAACTAATCATGTCAAATGCACTACATTAAACTTATAGCGTACATAGCAGCAAAAATTATTAAAGTAAATTACTTTTTTATGGATAAAACATAACTTTTATTAGTATATATTTTCATACTTTTTAACATTAAATCAACAATGATATAATTTTTGCCTAATTAACAAGAATCCTGAGTAATAGTGTTCTTCAAATGGTTTGGTTTACCATGTAGACATTTTAAAATTCTTTACATAATAATTTTATTATACCACAACAAATTTGTATCAGCCTATTTTATCCACATTTCTATATGAACTGGCTTAAATAATTTTATTGTAGCAATTTTTCGTTTTTATTTTTACTACTAGGTTTTTATGTTCAAAGTTCTCACAAATATAATAACTTTTTATTATTTTTTAGAAGAGTAAAGAATAGAATTGGTTTTGCCACTAGTTATTGCCATAAATCTGCCAAATGTTCCCTTAGTTTAAGTTGTAAACGAAATTTTCACGGTTCATACAAACTTGTTTTCTTGTTGCATACAATTCACATATGAGGTTTCTTCTTTGCATGAATCAAGAGAGGCGTTTTTACATCTGTTTTCTGGGAATATGCTTTACTACACAAGTCATAAGCAAAAAAAAATCTATCTTGCATATAAAAAATATTTACAAATGTACAACATAAACAATAAAAAATATAGCATAAATCAAAAATTTTAAACTCATCTACTAGAGAAGAAATTCACTTCTGTTTCATTGTGCCAGATTCCATCCAAGAATGTCATATGCTGCTGCCAAAATCCATGGATCTTGGTACGTCACACCTTCTTTTTGTTGTCAGAAAGAGATTTTGGAGACTCTGTAGCCTTTCTTGAAGTTAGGCACACTTCGGAATTACACCATTCATTAAGGTCTTTCACAATGCAACTTCTAAATATAAGTAACATAAAATAATGCAATTTTATTATATTTTTAATGCAATTTTTTAATTTTACACTCGGAACTACTAAAAATCGTCGAACGTATCCAAAGATTAAAATAGATCTATAACACTTATTAGTAATGAGACTTCCACATACATGACGATTAGAAAAGAAAGACCCAATTAAAGGATACACGTATGTAACTGTGAAGCATATTCGCAAACTTGTAAATCAGCAACACAGGTACAGCATAAATTTCGGACTACCAAAAACGAAGTCCATCTTCAAGACCCACAATTTATGAATGGCATGAAAGATTTATGACGACAGTTAGCGTATTGCCAAAACCAAAAGCTGGCCGCCCTAGTTGAAGCTTCAATGACGTTAATCGAACTCAAGAAACTTTTCGTTGTAGTCCTCGCAAATCGATTCGCAGCACGGCCTAACATTTACAAATACCGATATCAACTGTGCATGATGTAGTGCACAAAAAATTACGGCTTTATTCATATAAACTTCAATTGTTGCATGAGTTAGAGCCTGATAATAAGCCTCGACGTCGAACATTTGCAGAAGAAATGTTACAAAAAAATAGAGGATGATGAAAATTTGGAATATGTGGATTTGGAATAGAAAATTTGGAAAAATACTGGAATAAAACATTGCAAAAATAACTTTGATATTTTCTTTATGGAACATAAAAAATCGTAAGTGTCATTGTTCATTTCTAATTATTTTTAAAAGTGTAAAGATACATTTCGGACACCCTGTATATTAAACAAAGAATATTTTAGAATTAAATTTCAGTACATTTACTATAAAAAAAAATCTCCTAACAGTTACTTAATTTCAAGTTGTACAGTAGTGTGTAGTAGTAAGTGTATTTATAAATGTTAAATATTATTTATCATAGTAAAACTTGAAATTATGATGTAGGAATAATAATTTTTGAGCAATTTCAGGAGAAAAGTCTATTCCATTTGGTTTCAAACATATGTATTACCAGTTTCAAAAAAGAAACGCTCACTACATACGGTGCTTGCAGGAGCTGAAAGATATTTTCTTGCTAAAATTGCAAGTATAGGAAATTTTCCCCTCATTTTATTCCCCACCAATTAAGTAAACTCTCGATCCTAGCTATTAGAAGTTCTTTATGAAAAGAGGAATTTACTTCTAATAATTTTGATTTATCCAGTTAATTTTCTACTGTGTTTGTCATTGTCAAGTTCTGCCGTGATGACTTTTTTATTTCTGTGAAGCAATCCCAAATTAAAGAGCACATCTTTTTTTAAATATGCAAATAATAAAAAAATCAATTTTATTAATTTTTAATTTTTTCATTTAAAATTTGAGAACTATTTTATTTCGAGTCAAATGCTTTTAAAGAGTAGGCATTCGGCCTGAAATTTGGCCACATATTTGGTATCAGGCTATTTTTCCAAATCACTATTCGTTACATCACTAATTGTAATTAAGTGTAAGTTTTATTTTTTGTGATGTAAGAAGCTACTTCTCTTTCAGACTTCCTGAAGTTATTAGGCTCGTCCAATTTCCATAAACGGAAAACTAGATGTTGAAAAGATCTTTGTAGAACGAGTTTCGTTAGGTTTCGTTTCGGGAGCAGTAGTTCCATGTGATAAGGTGTTAAGTCGATTTTAAATGACAGAAACACAAAGCTATTTTAACTATTTATAGAGCTGGTGACTCGTCTTTTGATTGTGAATAAGAAGGATCCATCAAAAGCATGGAAAATCTTGCAAGGAAACTTCGAGCCGTCGTCAAATACTTTAAACGGACGACTATTTCTGGAGTTTTCCAGGTAATGATAAAACCATTGTAATTCATTTAACCAGACTTTAAGATTTTGAGAGGCAGTTAAATAATGCAAAATGAGAACTAGAAGATAAACATCTTGCTTAAAATATGATTTCAGATTTGCAAGAGCGAATAATTTTATTGTAATTTAATTTTTCGACAGCTGTATCAATTAATTAACAACAAATTTACTTCAAATCAAGTCAACAAAGCTTTATTAGCTGAAGATGGAAAACAACAAGATGTAAACTGTGCAAATCAAGGTGTTTTCAGTCCTTTTTCATAATGTGTTAATTATATTTACATGATAGACACAAGCCATCTTCAAAATGCCAGCCATTCTCAAATTATAAAATTTTTCCCTTGTGGTTCAGCGGATAAGTCCAATTTTTCAAGTGAATGGTACTTGAATATATCTGAGGAAGATTTCATTGATAGTAAAACCATTATTTTTGACTCTGGAGCTACTCATAATTTTTGCCATGAAAAGAGTTTATTTATAGCATATATAGAAGTTGATAAAAAAGGCAAAACAAGAGAAATTATATTTATCCATGAATGGTTTCGGCAGGGCCAGCCTGAGAGGGGGTGCGAATGCACAAGTCCCCACGACCTAGACAGATTTTGAAAAATGAAAATGCTTTTTTTTTTGTTTCTTTTAATCCAAATATACATACATTTGAATATTATCATGCAATTTGTGCACATTTCACAACAACCAATCAAAGTCAAGGTTCAGTACTTTGAAACTCACTACGCTTGCAGATAGCTAGGGTACACCACAGTGAAAAACACACAAAAAAAATGTGTTTCATCATGCTTGCGTTGAAACAGCTGATCGTTCATCATACGTTTTCATTCTGAGGTGTGAGAAAAAAACCTCATATTTAAAAGAAAGATAAGTGTTCAATATAAGATATCATTAAATTTAACTGAATAACATACTTCATTGTTGTTTGTTATAATCGTACTTCTAAAAAAGTGAAATTAATGTTTTTAATAATATTGTTTTTAAACAATTTCACAACATGACTAGTAGAGACAAAGATGAAGGAAGAAAGTATATGTGTGGCTCTGATAAACTGAAGAAAAAGAGAGAGAGAGACTGCAGGAAAACAGAGAAACTCCCTCGCAATTTTTTTAAAAACCGAAAATGAGCAACAAACTGAAGAATCAAATTGCAGAAATGCAAAAGAAAATCATAAAGAATGAAAAGGAACGGATTATTAGGAAACTGAAGAATAGGAAGAAAATTATGAAGCAGAGGGAAACCAAGAAATAGAAGGTTTCATTTATTTGTTTATTTATTTTGGTTTGTGTCAAGTAAAGAATAATATGAATGGGATCATAGTTTGAACAGAACCAACAGGGAAATGAACGCAAAATGTCGATTTTCATGATCCTGGTTCTTGGCCTGAAATCATAATTGATAAATTTAGAACATAGTTGATAAGGTTATCACACAGAATGGCGTGACAGATGTACTACAAACTGCATGACTGTGATTTTCCAAAAGATAAAAATGACAGTTTTTCTGAAAAGTACAAAGATGCCACATTGTATTATGTGTGCAAGTTATTCTCTTCAAATACCACTTCTCTGCGTTTAACTTGACTTATTTATTGGGTACATTTAAGTTCAAAATTACAAAATCATGAAAGATCAGAATATCATTTACAAACTACATGCAAATTGTTACAACTTGAAAAGAATTTCAAACTGAAAAATACTATTGACAAAGATTATGAAAAATAATTAAAAACGAAACACTGCATTTAAAGTGTATTTGTGAATGAATAATAGCAGGGATTTAATATTTACCAGATCATAATGTGGCATTCAGGAGAAGTAGCGATGCTTTATAAAAGCTATGCAACGGTAATTTCTCAGGTCTCATAGAATTACTTGCAAGATTTGACCCATTAATGAAATAGCACTTGAATCGATGTGTATAATCAGCATTGACTTCCTATTTATTGCACAGAATGCAAGACGAACCAATTTCCGCTTTGGCTAAAAAAGTTAGAAAGGAAATAAATTTAGTTAAGAAAGCTAAGTATTTCACAATTTTATTAGATTGCATTCTGTATATGAGACATCAAGAACAAATATCTGGTTATTTTAAGATATGTTAATGTACATTACTGGCCAAAAGTATTGCACAATTTGTGAAATGAGAAAAATTTGGAGTTAATATGGATACAATGGTTTGCAATCAGTTGTGGAGAATCGTGGCACATACAATCATTGTAACTCACATTTTACAGTGAAGATTTTTTCACGAGAGGATTTAGGGGACTGAACAGAAATTGATGAAGAAAATTATTTGGGCTCACCCCATTTCACAGAAAGTTGATAATGATCGAGACTTTAATCATTGTTTTTTGTCTGTTTGTTTATTTAACTTTTTTTTCGAGCAGACGTACAACATCTCCATATTTACCCAAGTTCAAGTTAGTTCCATTACACCCAACTTCCACAAAAGACTCCATAGATATCTTTGATACCAGAAAGAAATCAATGATTGGTTCTTGTATGCATTTACATGGGCCAAAAGCTGGTGCAATATAACCCAAGAGCTTCGACTCTGGTTCAGTTACCAATAAAATATGTTCTCCTAGAATGCTGCATCGATACATTTTTACGCAATTCTCTGATATAGTAATTAAGGTTTTATCTTTCCATCGGTCGTCTTCTGCCGCGGTCAATTTTTGCATTACCTGCGAAGCTTACTTTTATGAATAATTTCCAAAGTAGAAGTGCAAAGAACTGATGGAGCAAAAGCTGCCCCAGCCTTGTCTGATACTCCGTATCTTTTACACGTTCTTGAAAGTAAATCTACCTGACTAGATTCAGATGCAATCAGTACATTATGCCTCTCTGTGCTTCCCTTTTAAGGTTAGAACTGTATTTTTTGCCTTAGCAATTTTTAAGTGTTCGGTATTTTATTCGATGTAACCATGTCTATAGACTCTCATCACCATTCTTCTAGTGGTTCGTTGGTCGATTAGAAAGCTTTTATCTCTGACAGATATTTTTGTGTGTGTCTGGACAAATCTTGATCGATGTTTTGACATTTGCAGGACGAAAAGTCAAATAATATTCGACTAATATGGTGAAATGCTTCTAATCTCTTCTTTGGCATTTTAGGGAGAGAAATTTAAAACATTTTTGCATTTCGTAGGATACGACTTCGTCACTACATTCAGTCCTTTATGTTGGATGGTAAGAATGGATGCTTTTAAGTATATTTCTTCATTTTTTATACCAGGATATTATCCTCTATTTCCTTACACATATGTTAGTTGTTAATTCCATTACCAGGTTTTATTTTATCCCGGTACAACTCACAGAACTTCATACCATCTTCGCAGGTTGGTTACACATACTGTCTTTAATATCATATGAATACCAAATAACGCACATTTCTACTCTAAACGAGTACGATGCATAACAAAAACTATGCAAAGGAGTGCAACACAACTGCGCATTCGCAGGAGTTTCTCGACTCTTCCCTTATTCGACCCACACCTTAAAATTGCAATCATGTCGCATTGTCTTCCATGTATGAAGTAATGTTTATAGGCTCAGTATTACCGATCAGCAGAAGCCAATCTGTGTTTTCTGGTGCCTTTTTTAGTTTTTCTTGAATATCTCGAAAACTCTTCAGTTTTCACACTACATGTGAATTAACAAATTAAAGAGCGTAAAATTCCCTACAATTTCATGCTTTTATTTTTCTTCCAGTTTTAACATTTTTGCAGATAATGGCTCTAAACTAATTTTGATTTTCAGTAATTTACGACCCCCTGGGCCACCAAAACGGCGTGTTACCTATCTGAAAAAAAATGTTTAAAAATTATTCTATGGGGCTTTCTTTTTAAAAAAAATTTGTAGTTGAAACATTATTAGTTTTTTCAATTAATTTTTGAACAGCGTCCAACAATTCTTGGACACCTTGTATTTTTGCGATTTTCACCGTTTAAACTTCGTTTGCAACACTATGTTCTAATGTCATTTTTCATCCTCTTGATACCTACTATCACTCCTCTGAATTTGTCGGTCCAATTCGGCAACACCCTGTATATCTATAAGACAGAAAAAAAATTTTAAACAACAAAAGAGAAAATTTTTGTACAAAAATGTACTATTGGCTCCAAAACTTTTTTTGCAGTTGATTAGAATTTAAAACTTTTGATCATTTTTCAAAATATTAACCATTACATTTATGTTATATATTTTAAAAATAAATGATCCAAAATGTAATTTCGGGATAAAAAAAAATAGTAACTTCGTTCCTTTGAAGAAAATATCCACGAGTCACTAGGAAATCAATTGTTCAGTCATCTAAATAAAATATTGATGTCAAAAATTTAACAAAGATTAATAAAGGCAACATACTGATATAGAAATTAGGGATCTGCGTAATTGAAATATTATTATTTATGAACAAAATAGGTTATCATTTTTTTAAAATGTAATCGCCATCTTGATTTTTGTTGCAGTAGATTAACAAAATTATCACCTGTGCTACGTAATGAAAAACTACGCTTTTACTTTTTTCCCTAATTAGTGTCCTAAAGGAACTTTATTTGCCTTACACCTACAGAAATGTGTCAATGGAAAGAAGCTCTAAAAAGATCTTTCACTGTCACATTTCTGATTGGATAACATGATGCACAAAAAGGGCCATCTTAACAAATTTGAGCGCACTGGGGTAGTTATTTGGTGTCCCATCAAACCGTAACTAGGGATTTGAATGCCAATGGGACACAAAGAAAATATCTACTAATAAAACAATTGAAGAAAAAAAAAACCACCAGTTCTCTGATTAATGTGTTGTAATTTGGTAACTCGGTGCCTTTTCATATTTAAATTATAATTAAATTGGTTCAAATTTAAAATGAAATCGTAGTAAATTTGTAGGCACCTTTGAATCCATGGTGTATCTGGGTTACAACTCAATTAGCACATTGGATATGATGGCTGTGACATATATTAAAGATATTTTCTTGCCAAATTTGCGAACCTTGGAAATTTTTCTGCATTTCTTTTCCACTAATTAAGTGGACACTCCATCCTATCTATTAAAAGTTATTTATCAAAATAGTAATTTACTTCTAGTAATTTTAATTTATCCATTTAAATTTCAATTGTGTTTGTCATTTTCATGCAAACAATGATGACTTGTATTTCTTTGAAGCAGTTCCAAAACGAAGAGGGTTTCTCATTTCTTATTTATATAAAATATAGGTATTTAAAATATTGCAAATATACATAGAAGCATTAACATTTTTTTAAATATACAAATAATAAAAAAATCAATTTTATTTAATCTTAATTTTTTTCTTTTAAAATTTGAAAAATATTTAATTTACAATCAAAAGTTAATTGTTTTTAAAAATTCGGTATTCGGCCTGAAATTTGGCCGAATATTCGGTTAAATCACTATTCATTACATCCCTAATAATAAAGCAAGAACTTTTTTTAGAAAAAAGAAGACGAAAGAAACAACTTGTCAATAAGATTTCTTTATTACAAAAATGAAATAATTATATCAAAATAAGACCCATATTCACAGACTGGTTCCCAGAATAATGAAAAAGAGGTCTTATCAGGTCACTTCACATAAAAATATTATACAAATAGTCCAAAAAATGAATAAACACTACTACTAAGTATCACAGAAAGAATGAATAATATACATCAAAGTTATAAATCAATTAACACATTATGAACATTATTACACCGTATGAATTAATATAATCATTATCTTGAATTATGAATTTACCAAAAATCTATCCTGATGGAATTCTGGTGAGCACATGGTTACGAAAAAGGAGAAAATTGAGTTTCTCAAACACTCACAGCATCTCACTCCCACTAGATTTATTTTCATGGTGACAACTGAAACGTCCTAATTATAACTGAAGACCAACTACAGATGACGAGTAGAGAGCAGCCATTGAGTCTCGAAAACACCAATAGATATGTTATAAATAGAATTCCATCTGTCAAAACTATCAGCACAACTGGAAAATAACTAATGTTATATTCATTATACCTGAAAATTTAGTTTTTATATTTGTATTAACAAATTTGAGATTTGAATTGATTAATTTGAGATTTTTGAGTTATTTTTCATATTAATTAATAGAATTTTCAAGTAATATGCAGTTCTTGGTCTCCTTGTACTTCCTGATCTTTATATCAAACTATATTTGGATATTCTTACAACATAATATAAAATTTCTAACACATACACAGAAAATTTAACTCTTTAAAAAATCTGTCAATGCAATTGAAAGGATTTTTTTTTTTACAAAAAATACAATAACTGTAAAATGATTTTATTTATGCAATCAAATTTCAAAAATAAGATATTGTCAGATTTATAGCAAATTTTCAGTTTATTCTGTCATTAAATTTTCACTTTCTACAAATCAATGTTGATCGTTAAATGACCTGCATAGTGAAACACAAAGCATACTTTTATCTTCGAAATTTTAATCACACACATTAATAACATAACCACATAAGGCAGGCAGCCATATTAAACAAATCCTATAGTAAAATATGGCGTTACATCGTCCTAGTTTAACATAAAGGAAATCATATTTAATAATGTGCAGAATCATTTAACTAATCATATATCTATAATGAACATGTTAATCTTAAACTTTCATAAGTTTTATTTCATTTTTAAAGTGTAAATCAAGAAGTCATTGAAGATCAGTCTTCCACATGTAATAGACAGATATACAGAAGTTAAATGGAAGCAATCTTGTTTACAATATTCTGCAGTAGAATACAACTGATTGTTGGTTTATTAAACAGCTTGATTTATATCATAAATATCCATTCAAAGGTTCATTTCACAGAAGAAGAAAATAAAAAAATAAATTAATAAATATACTGTATCATATCTTATCATTTAGAACATGCACATATTTAATTAACTTTCATAATATGAAATTGTTACCTTATTGATAACTGGTATATTAAATGTCTATACTGTGACAAGCTAAAATGGAGATATGCAAGGCTTTAAAAATTCACAGATAAACGTTGTAAAAGTTTTAAAATCACTATTCATGAATTCATTTCCTGGAGTTTTAAGGCACTTCATAAAAAAAGTTACAATACCACATTTAAAGTTTGAAAAACATTCTAAGCTCATTGGTTGAGGTTATTTATTTTTTCAACTTCAAATATGTTTCAAATTGAAGCAGAAAAAAAAACTGAATATTTCTTGAGAATTGTGTATAGTTATTAATGCTTTTTACATACCATTGGTAAGGCTCATTTCAAAATTTTTGATTAGACTTAAGGGGAAAAAATATTTAGCACCAAGAAGTATAAAGTTAACTGCATTCATTTCTGAAACTATATTTTAAGATTTACTGTCTTAGCTGCTTTATGGGACATTGATTTCTTAGCTACTATTTTAGACCCTGATATTATCATTAAAAAGTTGAGTATTATTGATGTTCTTTGTAAAGACCCAAAGCTCCTAATATATTAAAGAAATACAGCTCAATAAGACCAAAGGCTTCGACATTTGCGCTCAATATTAGGCTGCTAAAGCATACCCATGACAAAATGGCAATTAGTATATTGATTTTAGAAATTTGTCTTTATTCATTATTTCCCACAATATGCTATTTCCTATGGAATTTGAGTATATTTCCACACACATTACAGAAGCACTAATAGTCATTGTTTAAAAATTTACAATTGATTTTCTTTGAATTGCCTAATTTTATAAAGCAGAGAGTATGGCAGAAAGAAGGTGTTTCTTTCTTCAGAATGCAAAAGATATTATAAATGAAGAGCTAAAGGATACTGTGTAAAAATCCCCAATAATAAAGATAAATTAGATAAGCTTAATTGGGAAGAAGAGGATTTAACAGCCTAAGAAGAAAGAGAGTTGATTGTACAGAAAGAAGCAGCTATTTGGGAACAATGCTTTGATGATTCTACTCAAAAAGGCAAAAAAAGAAAACATCCTTATCAGTCATCAAAAACGCAGGGCGGAAGGTGTGCAAAGAGGGCTAAAACAGGAGTGGTTGGGGAAATACTTGATGATAGAATGGATGGTAATAGTATTGCCAAATTTACTGGATTACTTATCAATGAAATTCGCCTCCTATTTCTCTGTAATTGACTCTCTTGTTGACTAACACTAACAAAAAAATAAATAAATCAGTAGTAAGCTTGGCAACTATAAAATTAATCGTTTCTTTAACTAACTGTTATAAAGCAGGCCATTCACCACTCTTCTAAACTGTTATTTTTGGAACACGGGAAGGAAAGAGCAATCTTAAAGGTAAAAAAAATTATTGAGAGTGGTGGAATTCAAAACTTTATCTGCCAATTTCAATTTGGGACCTCGATGCGAGGATAGTGGCACATCAAAGGATCTACCTACATTGGAACCTCACATCGAGGGTAGAAATGAAACTCGAAATCTCCAGTGTGGGGGGAGGGAGTGTGAATGTGTAGAATTCTGTGACTTTCAACCTTGTCTCACAACAAACTTTGGAATACATGTAAATGCTTTGCCTAATTTTTCAATTAAAATGGGTGGGGGAAAAAAACAGTCTCAGGACAAATGGCATATCTGGCCTTCTAGTGAATATGCAGCTTAACATAGATAGCTCAACTCGTATATCTGCTCCTCTTCTATTTCACTTTTTGAATCTTCAAAAGGAATGACTTGAGTTGCTTTTACTATTTCTTTTATATTCTTGCTATTTTTCAAGCTGTCAAAATATTATGTAGTTGTCATGCTTACTCCTTTTTTTTATTTAGGTGACCTTGGAATTTTTCATTGTTTAAATTCACATTAGCATTGATAAGCAACAGCACACTGCCATCTATAGGAATTTTTGTCCCAAAACCACATCTGAACACTGAATCTGAATACTGTTTTTCTTAAAAAGAATTATATAATCTATTTTATTGCACTTTTTGAATAAGTCATTAAACTAAGGTAAACAAAGCCCTTATTTTACTGGCTCAAACGATGGTAAAAATTTTAGCAAGCGGAAATGTTGCTTCTTTTTATGGTGTACTGGTTGTATCTGTTTTGGAGATAATTTTCTTGACTGCAAGAGCTTCTTGCTATTGCATCAAAAATTTTATCATCTCACACATTCTTACTTTAACTAGTGGTATCCTTTTTAGATTTTATTCAAATTACTTTGTCGTACGTTAAACAAGTTTTTGCTTTGTCATAAGAGATATGTTATTTAACAGATCTGTATTGGTTGATTTGTCTTCTTTTATTTCACTAATACTCTGTTCATTTAAAGAAACAGAAGATTTTTTTTTTAAAAAAAAGCTTCTTCTCATAACATCAGATACATACCTCTGATTATGTTTGATGAGAACGGTAAAATGTTAATGGTTGGTTTGTTTTTTTCCAACCTTATAAAAATAAAGACCATGTAATTTCTCCAAAACAGTCCCACTCAATGAAATATTCTAGATAAATATTTCAGAGTGTAAGTTCTTTCTTGACTAAGAAGTGATTTAAATAATTCTCTTTATTAAAACACAATTTATGACATGTTTAAAATATAGAAGAAGCATTATTTCCTGCAAGGATAGTATAATGGATAAATCACTTGTCCTAAAGCCTCATACAGATAATTTAAAATCCAATGTTTTGCTTCCTGCTTCATCAAAACAGACATCGTGAAAACATTTTAAACACAGCAAACTTTAGCTCTTGCTCCATGCAGTATCTCAGATAAATCATTTGGCATAAAGCCACCTTTCTTGTTTAAGAAATAATTCAAATACGTTTTGTTTCTGATATAAAGCAAAACTCATGAAACTTCTATTGCTTCACCCAATGTATTACGTAAATCACTTGGTCTAACACCTGCCTCAAAGAAGTCATGTAAAATTTGTATTCTTTTCTCTTTATCATTAAAACAAACACTATGCAATTTCCTTAAAGTTGAAAAGGCATGAGCTCCTGCTCCACATAATATGCGGGACAAGTGGCGTGGCCTGAATCCTAGCCTATACAAATCATCTAAAATTTCTGTTCTTCCTCCTTCATCATTAAAACAAACATTATGCAACTTTTCAAAAGCATCTCTAATATTAGCCCCAGCTCCATTGAATATGCTGGATAAATTATGCAGTGTAAAACATTTTTTCCTCTCTTTTTTATTAATAAAATGCTTTAAATGCTGTGTTTTGTTTCCTTCCTTATCAAACCAAATGTCAAGTAAGTCTTTAAAGGCTTTTTCAGCCTTAGATCCAGATCCATGTAAAATACTGGAAATATTAAGTAAATTTACTTTTTCATATTCTAGAATTTTTAAAAATTGTGTTTTATTTCCCTTTTTATCAAACCACAGATCATAGAGGTCTTTAAAAGCTTTTCCAGCCTTAGATCCTGCTCCGTGAAAGATACTGGAAACATTATACAGATTTATTCCTTCATTTTCTAGAGTTTTTACATATAGTGTTTTATTTCCTTTTGTATCAAACCACAAATCATATAAGTCTTTAAAAGTTTTTGTGCTGTTAGCTGCTGATCCATACAAAATACTAGATATATTGCTTAGATTCAATCCTTCTTTTTCTAGCATTTTTACATAATGGGTTTTATTTCCTTCTGCATTAAACCATAGATCGTATAAGTCTTTAAATGCTTTTCCAGCCTTAGATCCTGCTCCATGCAATATACTGGACACATTCAGTAGATTCAATCCTTCAACTTCAAGAATTTTTATATATAGTGTTTTATTCCCTTTTGTATCAAACCACAGATCATATAAGTCTTTAAAAGCTTTTCCAGCCTTAGGTCCTGCTCCATGCAAAATACTGGACAAATTAGGCAAATTTACTCCCTCATCTTCCAGAGTTTTTAAATATAGTGTTTTATTTCCTTTTGCATCAAACCACAGATCATAGAGATCTTTAAAAGCTTTTCCAGCCTTAAATCCTGCTCCACTCAAAATATGGGACATATTAGGGAGATTTACACCTTCATCTTGCAGAGTTTTGAAATGTGGTGTTTTTTTCCCTTTTGCATCAAACCATAGATTATGTAAGTCTTTAAAGGCTTTTGCAGATTTAGATCCTGCTCCATGCAAAATACTGGACATATTACGTAAATTTACTCCTTCATCTTCGAGAGTTTTTAAACATAGAGTTTTGTTTCCTTTTGCATCAAACCAAAGATCATATAAGTCTTTAAAAGCTTTTTCGGCCTTGGATCCTGCTCTATGCAAAATACTGGACATATTAGGCAAATTTACTCCTTCATCTTCCAGAGTTTTTAAATATAGTGTTTTTTTTCCTTTTGCATCAAACCACAGATCATAGAGATCTTTAAAAGCTTTCCCAGCCTTAAATCCTGCTCCCTGCAAAATACTAGACATATTAGACAGATTTACTCCTTCATCTTCCAGAGTTCTTAAATATAGAGTTTTATTTCCTTTTGCATCAAACCATAGATCATGTAAGTCTTTAAAGGCTTTAGCAGCCTTAGATCCTGTTCCACCCAAAATACTGGACATATTAGCTAAATTTACTCTTTCATTTTCTAGAGTTCTTAAATATAGAGTTTTATCTCCTTTTGCATCAAACCACAGATCATATAAATCTTTAAAAGCTTTTTCTGCCTTAGATCCTGCTCGATTCAAAATACTTGACATGCTAGCTAAATTTATTCCTTCATCTTCCATAGTTTTTATATATTGTGTTTTATTTCCTTGTGCATCAAACCATAAATGATATAAGTCTTTAAAAGCTTTTGCAGCCTCAGATCCTGCTCCACTCAAAATACTGGAGATATTAGTAAAATTTACTCCTTCGTCTTCGAGGGTTTTTAAATACTGTGTTTTATTTCTGTTTGCATCAAACCACAAATCATATAAGTCTTTAAAGGCTTTTCCAGCTCTAGATCCTGCTCCATGCAAAATACTGGATATATTAGTCAGATTTACTCCTTTATCTTCCAGAGTTTTTAAATACACTGTTTTATTTCCTTTTACATCAAACCACATATCATACAAATCTTTAAAGGCTTTTGCAGCATTACATCCTGATTTACTTAAAATACTGGAAATATTAGCTAAATTTACTCTTTCTTCTTCTAGAGTTTTTAAATATTGTGTTTTATTTCCTTTCGCATCAAACCATAGATTGTATAAATCATTAAAAGCTTTTGTAGCATTATTTCCTGCTTTATTCAAAATGCCGGACATACTAGGTAGATTTATTCCTTGTCTTTTTAGAACTTTTATATATTTTATTCCTTCCCCTTTGATTAAAAAATCTAAGAACTGATGAAACGCATGTGTTCCTTCGCTACCAACCACACTTTTAGCAAATTTTATTTCGTCACTAATATTTTTATATTGAATTTTCTGATAACTAGATCTATTGCTTTTTATGTCTGCTAAGAGCTTTTCCATTCTTTCTTTTGTAATAGGGCCAAATTCCTGCGATTCTAACCAACGTAGTGTTATCTCATGCAATTCTTCATAATTATACAGAACTTCATTAGACTTATTTTCTATTTCATTTCTCATAATGGTGTTCAGCTCTTCTCTAATAGGTTGATTAACTGCAAATATTAGCTTATGTAAAAAGTTTTCTTTAATTTTTTTTTCATTATCATCAGAGAAACCTTTTTCCCTTTGGAAAGAAGGCGGAAGCTTTAATAAACTGGAAAGCTTCATTGTTTCTTCCTGTGAAAATCGATAAAGGCCATTTTTATTTATACACACACAATTTCTTAAAATTTTATACTTTTTCTTTTGAATATCTATGCTATCAAGTTTGAAAGGATAAAAATCTTTGGAGTGCCGTTTTTTTAATCTCTTTTCTTCTGTAAGATCTAGACCTTTGTTAGTATAGATAATAAAATATCTTATATTCTTATCCTTTTCTAATTCCTCAATGAAAAGAGAAAAATGCTTATTAATAGAAAACTTCTTAATTTCCTGTGTTCTGGAGGGAAATAATTGACTGTATCCAATATTTCTATCTGCATTAAGAACCTTTATGTAAGTAGTCCTCTCTTTATAATTGATAGCAATGCCATTAGATATATCACAGCTTTTTCCTTTAAGGTTTACGGAAAATATATTTTTATGCAAGAACATGTCATGCAAGAAAGACAGTAATAAACTAAAACTATATGTAATTTCATATAAATCATTTCCATGCTTTTTATGCAATTTTTGAGCTGTTAAATCACATATCTTCTCCTGTAATTCTATATAATTATCTTTAACTTTACTACTGATTTCATTTTTAACAATGCCATTCAGCTCTTCTCTACTAGGTTGATTAACTGCAAACACTAATTTATCTAAAAATGCTTCTTTTGTTTCTTTTTCAAATTCAGGAGAAAGTTTTATTTCCTTTCGTATAGCAGATGAGAATTCTAACCGTTTTAAAAGTTCTTCTTTTGTAGCTTTATTTTGCGAAAACTGATAAAAGCCACGCCCTGTTATGTTATCGTTTGTAAACAAAAAGTCTTTTAAAATGCTGCATTCTCCTATATTCATGCTATCTAATTCAAAAGGATAGAAACTTCTCGATCGGCTTTGTTTTAGTTTCATTTCCTCTGTAAAATCCAAGCCTGAATTAGTATAGATAATAAGATATTCTATATCACTTGATAAACTGTTTGATTTAGAGATTAAATGTTTAACAAAACTACCGAAGTAATTATTCATAAGAAAACTATGTTTCCCTTTATCCTTATTAAATAATTTACCATAACTAATATCATTATCTGTATAATATTTATCTACACTTTCAATTTGCACATGAATAGATTTCGCTTTATAACGCAGAGTAATATTTCCAAATTTATCAATTTCAGAGTCTCCAAATGCTAATGATAAGGAAGGATATTTATATTTATAAATGGACTTTCTAAGTGAGCAAAGCACTGACAAGTCTAATTGATACATAAATCTAATCAGCTGATGAGGAATGCATCGATTAATTTGGTAAGCATTATCCAATTCATCCTGCCTCAATTCATATTGCAAATCATTAGAAAATTCTAAACATTCGTTACTTGTATCTTTGACATCCACATGCATCCTTTTTGGTGCCTTATTATCTTTGCCTTCAATAGAACATCTCCGTTTTCTATGCAATTCTTCCTGCTTAGTCTCAGTTTGTTCATCACTAGGAAACTCTGTATCCTCTTCGTTAAGAATATTTACTTCTATGCGTGCCCTTTTTGGCGCCTTATTATCTTGGGCTGCGATTGAACATCTACGTTTCCTATTCGTTTTACAATCTTCCCAACTTGGACTTCTTGAGTGACAACTTTGTTTGTGTGAGGAATCTTCAATATCTCGCAATAGTGTAGAAATGTATGATTGAGAGAAATTATTTGAATTCGAACCTATCACATTACCATAAACCTCCTCTCGACAAACTGTTATGCTTCTCTTTACATTTTTTTCAATATTACTAAGAAGTGGTACAAAATGGTTCCTG